>JASTWF010000374.1:289326-461791 GCA_030390025.1 Squalus acanthias | reverse complement strand
GTTTAGTTACCGATCCTTTTTGGTTAGTCGGCATGCTTAGTTACCGAACCTCTTTGATTAGTGGGCTGTGTGCGTTACCTATGCCCTTTGGTTAATGGGCAGCTTAAGTTTGCGATCCTCTTTGGTTGGTGGGCAGGTTTAGTTACCAATGCCCTTTGGTTAGTGGGCAGGGTTAGTTACTGATGTTCTTTGGTTGGTGGGCAGGTTTAGTTACCAATGCCCTTTGGTTAGTGGGCAGGGTTAGTTACAGATGCCCTTTGGATAGTGGGCAGGGTTAGTTAACGATGCCATTTGGATAGTGGGCAGGGTTAGTTACCGATGCCCTTTCGTTAGTGGGCAGGTGAGTTACCGATGCCCTTTGGATAGTGGGCGGGGTTAGTTACTGATGCCCTTTGGTTAGTGGGCAAGGTTAGTTACCGATGCCCTTTGGATAGTGGGCCAGGTGAATTACCGATGCCCTTTGGTTAGTGGGCAGGGTTAGTTACCGATGCCCTTTTGTTAGTGGGCAGAGTTAGTTACCAATGCCCTTTTGTTAGTGGGCAGGGTTAGTTACAGATGCCCTTTGGTTAGCGGGCAGGTTTAGTTTTTGATGCCTTTTGGTTGGTGGGCATGGTTAGTTACTGATGGTCTTTGGTTAGTGGGTATTGTGAGTTGCCGATGCCCTTTGGTTAGTGGCCAGGTTTAGTTACTGATCCTCTTTGGTTAGTGGGCATTGTGAGTTGCCGATGCCCTTTGGTTAGTGGCCAGCTTTAGTTACTGATCCTCTTTGGTTCGTGGGCATTGTGAGTTACCGATGCATTTGGTTAGTGGGCAGTTTTAGTTACCGATCCTCTTTGCTTAGTGGGCAGGGTTAGTTACCGATGCCCTTTGGTTAGTGGGCATTGTGAGTTACCGATGCCCTTTGGTTAGTGGGCAGGGTTAGTTACAGATGCCCTTTGGATAGTGGGCAGGGTTAGTTAACGATGCCATTTGGATAGTGGGCAGGGTTAGTTACCGATGCCCTTTCGTTAGTGGGCAGGTGAGTTACCGATGCCCTTTGGATAGTGGGCAGGGTTAGTTACTGATGCCCTTTGGTTAGTGGGCAAGGTTAGTTACCGATGCCCTTTGGATAGTGGGCCAGGTGAATTACCGATGCCCTTTGGTTAGTGGGCAGGGTTAGTTACCGATGCCCTTTTGTTAGTGGGCAGAGTTAGTTACCGATGCCCTTTTGTTAGTGGGCAGGGTTAGTTACAGATGCCCTTTGGTTAGCGGGCAGGTTTAGTTTTTGATGCCTTTTGGTTGGTGGGCATGGTTAGTTACTGATGGTCTTTGGTTAGTGGGCATTGTGAGTTGCCGATGCCCTTTGGTTAGTGGCCAGGTTTAGTTACTGATCCTCTTTGGTTAGTGGGCATTGTGAGTTGCCGATGCCCTTTGGTTAGTGGCCAGCTTTAGTTACTGATCCTCTTTGGTTAGTGGGCATTGTGAGTTACCGATGCATTTGGTTAGTGGGCAGTTTTAGTTACCGATCCTCTTTGCTTAGTGGGCAGGGTTAGTTACCGATGCCCTTTGGTTAGTGGGCATTGTGAGTTACCGATGCCCTTTGGTTAGTGGGCAGTGTGAGTTACCGATGTCCTTTGATTAGTGGGCTGGTTTAGTTACCGATCCTCTTTGGTTAGTGGGCAGGGTTCGTAACCGATGTCCTTTGGATAGTGGGCCGGGTGAGTTAACAATGCCCTTTGGATAGTGGGCAGGATTACTTACCGATGCCCTTTCGTTAGTGGGCAGGTGAATTACCGATGCCCTTTGGATAGTTGGCAGGGTTAGTTACTGATGCCCTTTGGTTAGTGGGATGGTTTAGTTACTGATCCTCTTTGGTTAGTGGGCAGTGTGAGTTACCGATGACATTTGGTTAGTGGGCATATTTAGTTCCCGATCCTCTTTGGTTGGTGGGCAGGTTTAGTTACTGATCCTCTTTGGTTGGTGGGCAGGTTTAGTTACTGATCCTCTTTGGTTAGTGGGCTGGTTTAGTTACCGATCCTGGGCAGGTGAGTTACCGATGTCCTTTGGTTAGTCGGAAGTGTTAGTTACCGATGCTCTTAGGTTAGTGGGCAAGGTGAGTTACCGATGTCCTTTGGTTAGTGGGCTGGTTTAGTTAACGATGCCCTTTGGATAGTGGGCAGGGTTAGTTACCGATGCCCTTTCATTAGTGGGCAGGTGAGTTACCGATGCCCTTTGGATAGTGGGCAGGGTTAGTTACTGATGCCATTTGGTTAGTGGGCAAGGTTAGTTACCGATGCCCTTTGGATAGTGGGCCAGGTGAATTACCGATGCCCTTTGGTTAGTGGGCAGGGTTAGTTACCGATGCCCTTTGGTTAATGGGCAGGGTTAGTTACCGATGCCCTTTGGTTAGTGGACAGGGTTAGTTACCGATGCCCGTTGGTTATTGGGCTGGTTTAGTTACCGATCCTTTTTGGTTAGTCGGCATGCTTAGTTACCGAACCTCTTTGATTAGTGGGCTGTGTGCGTTACCTATGCCCTTTGGTTAATGGGCAGCTTAAGTTTGCGATCCTCTTTGGTTGGTGGGCAGGTTTAGTTACCAATGCCCTTTGGTTAGTGGGCAGGGTTAGTTACTGATGTTCTTTGGTTGGTGGGCAGGTTTAGTTACCAATGCCCTTTGGTTAGTGGGCAGGGTTAGTTACAGATGCCCTTTGGATAGTGGGCAGGGTTAGTTAACGATGCCGTTTGGATAGTGGGCAGGGTTAGTTTCCGACGCCCTTTCGTTAGTGGGCAGGTGAGTTACCGATGCCCTTTGGATAGTGGGCAGGGTTAGTTACTGATGCCCTTTGGTTAGTGGGCTGGTTTAGTTACCGATCCGCTTTGGTTAGTGGGCAGTGTGAGTTACCGATGACATTTGGTTAGTGGGCATATTTAGTTACCGATCCTCTTTGGTTGGTGGGCAGGTTTAGATACTGATCCTCTTTGGTTGGTGGGCAGGTTTAATACAGATGCCCTTTGGATAGTGGGCAGGGTTAGTTACAGATGCCCTTTGGTTAGCGGGCAGGTTTATTTTTTGATGCCTTTTGGTTGGTGGGCATGGTTAGTTACTGATGGTCTTTGGTTAGTGGGCATTGTGAGTTGCCGATGCCCTTTGGTTAGTGGCCAGGTTTAGTTACTGATCCTCTTTGGTTAGTGGGCATTGTGAGTTGCCGATGCCCTTTGGTTAGTGGCCAGGTTTAGTTACTGATCCTCTTTGGTTAGTGGGCATTGTGAGTTACCGATGCATTTGGTGAGTGGGCAGGTTTAGTTACCGATCCTCTTTGCTTCGTGGGCAGGGTTAGTTACCGATGCCCTTTGGTTAGTGGGCATTGTGAGTTACCGATGCCCTTTGGTTAGTGGGCAGTGTGAGTTACCGATGCCCTTTGATTAGTGGGCTGGTTTAGTTACCGATCCTCTTTGGTTAGTGGGCAGGGTTCGTAACCGATGCCCTTTGGATAGTGGGCCGGGTGAGTTACCGATGCCCTTTGGTTAGTGGACAGGGTTAGTTACAGATGCCCTTTGGATTCTGGGCAGGGTTAGTTAACGATGCCCTTTGGATAGTGGGCAGGGTTAGTTACCGATGCCCTTTCGTTAGTTGGCAGGTGAGTTACCGATGCCCTTTGGATAGTGGGCAGGGTTAGTTACTGATGCCCTTTGGTTCGTGGGCTGGTTTAGTTTCCGATCCTCTTTGGTTAGTGGGCAGTGTGAGTTACCGATGACATTTGGTTAGTGGGCATATTTAGTTACCGATCCTCTTTGGTTGGTGGGCAGGTTTAGTTACTGATGCCCTTTGGATAGTGGGCAGGTTTAGTTACAGATGCCCTTTGGATAGTGGGCAGTGTTAGTTAACAATGCCCTTTGGATAGTGGGCAGGATTAGTTACCGATGCCCTTTCGTTAGTGGGCAGGTGAGTTACCGATGCCCTTTGGATAGTGGGCAGGGTTAGTTACTGATGCCCTTTGGATAGTGGGCTGGTTTAGTTACCGATCCTCTTTGGTTAGTGGGCAGTGTGAGTTACCGATGACATTTGGTTAGTGGGCATATTTATTTCCCGATCCTCTTTGGTTGGTGGGCAGGTTTAGTTACTGATCCTCTTTGGTTGGTGGGCAGGTTTAGTTACTGATCCTCTTTGGTTAGTGGGCTGGTTTAGTTGCCGATCCTCTTTGCTTAGTGGGCAGTGTGAGTTACCGATGACATTTGGTTAGAGGGGATATTTAGTTACCGATCCTCTTTGGTTAGTGGGCAGATCTAGTTCCCGATGGTATTTGGTTAGTTGAAAGGTTTTGTTACCGATGCCCTTTGGTTAGTGGGCAAGGTTAGTTACCGATGCCCTTTGGATAGTGGGCCAGGTGAGTTACCGATGCCCTTTGGTTAGGGGGCATGGTTAGTTACCGATGCCCTTTTGTTAGTGGGCAGGGTTAGTTACAGATGCCCTTTGGTTAGCGGGCATGGTTAGTTACCGATCCTCTTTGGTTTGTGGGCAGTGTGAGTTACCGATGACATTTGGTTAGAGGGGATATTTAGTTACCGATCCTCTTTGGTTAGTGGGCAGATCTAGTTCCCGATGGTATTTGGTTGGTTGGCAGGTTTTGTTACCGATGCCCTTTGGTTAGTGGGCAAGGTTAGTTACCACTGCCCTTTGAATAGTGGGTCAGGTGAGTTACCGATGCCCTTTGGTTAGGGGGCATGGTTAGTTGCCGATGCCCTTTTGTTAGTGGGCAGGGTTAGTTACAGATGCCCTTTGGTTTGGGGGCATGGTTAGTTACCGATACTCTTTGGTTCGCGGGCAGGTTTAGTTTTTGATGCCTTTTGCTTGGTGGGCATGGTTAGTTACTGATGGTTTTTGGTTAGTGGGCATTGTGAGTTGCCGATGCCCTTTGGTTAGTGGCCAGGTTTAGTTACTCATCCTCTTTGGTTAGTGGGCATTGTGAGTTACCGATGCATTTGGTTAGTGGGCAGGTTTAGTTACTGATCCTCTTTGGTTAGTGGGCAGGGTTAGTTACCGATGCCCTTTGGTTAGTGGGCATTGTGAGTTACCGATGCCCTTTGATTAGTGGGCTGGTTCAGTTACCGATCCTCTTTGGTTAGTGGGCAGGGTTCGTAACCGATGCCCTTTGGATAGTGGGCCGGGTGAGTTACCGATGCCCTTTGGTTAGTGGACAGATGTAGTTACCAATGCCCTTTTGTTAGTGGGCAGGTTTAGTTACCGATGCCCTTTGGTTAGGGGGCAGGGTTAGTTACCAATGCCCTTTGGTTATTGGGCTGGTTTAGTTACCGATCCTCTTTGGTTAGTGGGCAGTGTGTGTTACCGATGTCCTTTGGTGAGTAGGCAGATTTAGTTTCCAATGCCCTTTGGTTAGTGGGCAGGGTTAGTTACTGATGCCCTTTGGTTAGTGGGCAGTGTTAGTTACCGATGCTCTTAGGTTAGTGGGCAAGGTGAGTTACCGATGTCCTTTGGTTAGTGGGCTGGTTTAGTTACTGATGCCCTTTGGTTAGTTGCCATGTTTATTTACTGATGCCCTTTGGTTAGTGGGCAGGATTAGTAACCGATGTCCTTTGGTTAGGGGGCATGGTTAGTTACCGACGCCCTTTGGTTAGTGGGCAGGTTTAGATACTGATGGTCTTTGGTTACTGGGCTGGTTTAGTTACCTCTCCTCAATTATTAGTGGGCAGGGTTACTTACCGATGCCCTTTGCTTAGTGGGGCTGGTGAGTTACCGATGCCCTTTGGTTAGTGGGCAGGTTTAGTAACCGATGCTTTTTCGTTAGTGGGCAGGATTACTTACCGATGCCCTTTGGTTAGTGGGCTGGTTTAGTTACTGATCCTCTTTGGTTAGTGGGCAGGGTGAGTTACCGATGCCCTTTGGTTAGTGGGCAGTGTTAGTTATCGATGCCCTTTGGTTAGTGGGCTGGGATAGTTTCTGATCCTCTTTGGTTGGTTGGCAGGTTTAGTTACCAATGCTCTTTGGTTAGAGGGCATATTTAGTTACCGATCCTCTTTGGTTGGTGGGCAGGTTTAGTTACCAGTGCCCTTTGGTTAGTGGGCAGGATTACTTACCGATGACCTATGGTTAGTGGACAGGTTTAGTTACCAATGGTATATGGTTAGTTGGCAGGTTTAGTTACCGATGCCCTTTGGTTAGTGTGCAGGATCACTTACCGAAGCCCTTTGGTTAGTGGGCAGGGTTAGTTACAGATGCCCGTTGGTTAGGGGGATGGTTAGTTCCCGATGCCCTTTGGTTAGGGGGCATGGTTAGTTACCAATGCCCTTTGGTTAGGAGGCAGGGTTAGTTACTGATGCCCTTTGGTTATTGGGCTGGTTTAGTTACCGATCCTCTTTGGTTAGTGGGCAGTGTGTGTTACCGATGTCCATTGGTGAGTAGGCAGATTTAGTTTCCAATGCCCTTTGGTTAGTGGGCAGTGTTAGTTACCGATGCTCTTAGGTTAGTGGGCAAGGTGAGTTACCGATGTCCTTTGGTTAGTGGGCTGGTTTAGTTACTGATGCCCTTTGGTTAGTTGCCATGTATATTTACTGATGCCCTTTGGTTAGTGAGCAGGATTAGTTACCGATCCTCTTTGGTTAGTGGGCATGTTTATTTACCGATGCCCTTTGGTTAGTGGGCAGGGTTAGTTACCGATGCCCTTTGGTTAGTGGGCAGGGTTAGTTACCGATGCCCTTTGGTTAGTGGGCAGGGTTAGTTACCGATGCCCTTTGGTTAGTGGGCAGGGTTAGTAAACAATGCCCTTTAGTTAGTGGACTGGGTTAGTTACCGATGCCCGTTGGTTATTGGGCAGGTTTAGTTACCAATGCCCTTTGGTTAGTGGGCAGGGTTAGTTACCGATGCCCTTTGGTTAATGGGCAGGGTTAGTTACCGATGCCCTTTGGTTAGTGGACAGGGTTAGTTACTGATGCCCGTTGGTTATTGGGCTGGTTTAGTTACCGATTCTTTTTGGTTAGTCAGCATGCTTAGTTACCGAACCTCTTTGATTAGTGGGCTGTGTGCGTTACCGATGCCCTTTGGTTAATGGGCAGCTTAAGTTTCCGATCCTCTTTGGTTGGTGGGCAGGTTTAGTTACCAATGCCCTTTGGTTAGTGGGCAGGGTTAGTTACTGATGTTCTTTGGTTGGTGGGCAGGTTTAGTTACCAATGCCCTTTGGTTAGTGGGCAGGGTTAGTTACCGATGCTCTCTGGTTTGTGGGCATGTTTAGTTACCAATGCCCTTTGGTTAGTGGGCAGGGTTAGTTACCGATGCCCTCTGGTTAGTGGGCAGGTTTAGTTGCCGATGCCCTCTGGTTAGTGGGCAGGTTTAGTTAGCGATGCCCTTTGGTTAGTGGGCAGGCTTAGTTACTGATGCTCCTTGGTTAGGGGGCAGTGTTAGTTACCGATCCTCTTTGGTTAGTAGGCAGTGTTATTTACCGATGCTCTTTGGTTAGTGGGCAGGTTTAGTTACCGATCCTCTTTGGTTAGTGGGCAGGATTAGTTACCGATACTCTGTCGTTAGTGGGCGGGTTTAGTTTCCGATCCTCTTTGGTTAGTGGGCTGGTTTAGTTACTGATCCTCTTTGGTTAGTGGGCAGTGTGAGTTACCGATGCCCTTTGGTTAGTGGGCAGGGTGAGTTATCGATGCCCTTTGGTTAGTGGGCTGGGATAGTTTCCGATCCTCTTTGGTTGGTTGGCAGGTTTAGTTACCAATGCTCTTTGGTTAGAGGGCATATTTAGTTACCGATCCTCTTTGTTTGGTGGGCAGGTTTAGTTACCAATGCCCTTTGGTTAGTGGGCAGGATTACTTACCAATGCCCTTTGGTTAGTGGACAGGTTTAGTTACCAATGGTATTTGGTTAGTTGGCAGGTTTAGTTACTGATGCCCTTTGGTTAGTGTGCAGGATCACTTACCGAAGCCCTTTGGTTAGTGGGCAGGGTTAGTTTCAGATGCCCTTTGGTTAGGGGGCATGGTTAGTTACCGATGCCCATTGGTTAGGGGGCAGTGTTACTTACCGATGCCCTTTGGTTAGGGGGCATTGTTAGTTACCAATGTCCTTTGGTTAGGGGGCATGGTTAGTTACCGATGTCCTTTGGTTAGGGGGCAGGGTTAGTTACCGATGCCCTTTGGTTAGTGGGCAGGTTTTGTTACCGAGGCCCATTTGTTAGTGGGCAGGGTTAGGTACAGATGCCCTTTGGTTAGTGGGCATGTTTATTTAACGATGCCCTTTGGTTAGTGGGCAGGGTTAGTTACCGATGCCCTTTGGCGTGTGGGCAAAGTTAGTTACCGATGCCCTTTGGATAGTGGGCATGGTTAGTTATGGATGCCCTTTGGATAGTGGGCAGGTTTAGTTACCGATGCCCTTCGGTTAGTGGGCAGGGTTAGGTACCGATGCCCTTTGGTTAGTGGGCAGGGTTAGTTACCGATGCCCTTTGGTTAGTGGGCAGGTTTAGTTACCGATGCCCTTTGGTTAGTGGGCAGGTTTAGTTACCGATACTCTGTCGTTAGTGGGCGGGTTTAGTTTCTGATCCTCTTTGGTTAGTGGGCTGGTTTAGTTACTGATCCTCTTTGGTTAGTGGGCAGTGTGAGTTACCGATGCCCTTTGGTTAGTGGGCAGGGTTAGTTATCGATGCCCTTTGGTTAGTGGGCTGGGATAGTTTCCGATCCTCTTTGGTTGGTTGGCAGGTTTAGTTACCAATGCTCTTTGGTTAGAGGGCATATTTAGTTACCGATCCTCTTTGTTTGGTGGGCAGGTTTAGTTACCAATGCCCTTTGGTTAGTGGGCAGGATTACTTACCGATGCCCTTTGGTTAGTGGACAGGTTTAGTTACCAATGGTATTTGGTTAGTTGGCAGGTTTAGTTACTGATGCCCTTTGGTTAGTGTGCAGGATCACTTACCGAAGCCCTTTGGTTAGTGGGCAGGGTTAGTTTCAGATGCCCTTTGGTTAGGGGGCATGGTTAGTTACCGATGCCCATTGGTTAGGGGGCAGTGTTAGTTACCGATGTCCTTTGGTTAGGGGGCAGGGTTAGTTACCGATGCCCTTTGGTTAGTGGGCAGGATTTGTTACCGAGGCCCATTTGTTAGTGGGCAGGGTTAGGTACAGATGCCCTTTGGTTAGTGGACAGGGTTAGTTACCGATGCCCTTTGGTTAGTGGGGCTGGTGAGTTACCGATGCCCTTTGGTTCGTGGGCAGGTTTAGTTACCGATGCCCTTTGGTTAGTGGGCAGGTTTAGTAACCGATGCTTTTTCGTTAGTGGGCAGGATTACTTACCGATGCCCTTTGGTTAGTGGGCTGGTTTAGTTACCGATCCTCTTTGGTTAGTGGGCAGGGTGAGTTACCGATGCCCTTTGGTTAGTGGGCAGGGTTAGTTATCGATGCCCTTTGGTTAGTGGGCTGGGATAGTTTCTGATCCTCTTTGGTTGGTTGGCAGGTTTAGTTACCAATGCTCTTTGGTTAGAGGGCATATTTAGTTACCGATCCTCTTTGGTTGGTGGGCAGGTTTAGTTACCAGTGCCCTTTGGTTAGTGGGCAGGATTACTTACCGATGCCCTATGGTAAGTGGACAGGTTTAGTTACCAATGGTATTTGGTTAGTTGGCAGGTTTAGTTACCGATGCCCTTTGGTTAGTGTGCAGGATCACTTACCGAAGCCCTTTGGTTAGTGGGCAGGGTTAGTTACAGATGCCCTTTGGTTAGGGGGATGGTTAGTTCCCGATGCCCTTTGGTTAGGGGGCATGGTTAGTTACCGATGCCCTTTGGTTAGGGGGCATGGTTAGTTACCGATGCCCTTTGGTTAGGGGGCATGGTTAGTTATCGATGCCATTTGGTTTGGGGGTATGGTTACTTACCGATGCCCTTTGGTTAGGGGGCAGGGTTAGTTACCGATGCCCTTTGGTTAGGGGGCATGGTTAGTTACCAATGTCCTTTGGTTAGGGGGCATGGTTAGTTACCGATGTCCTTTGGTTAGGGGGCAGGGTTAGTTACCGATGCCCTTTGGTTGGTGGGCAGGTTTTGTTACCGAGGCCCTTTGGTTAGTGGGCAGGGTTAGGTACAGTTGCCCTTTGGTTAGTGGGCAGGGTAAGTTACCGATGCCCTTTGGTGTGTGGGCAAGGTTAGTTACCGATGCCCTTTGCTTAGTGGGCATTGTTAGTTAGTGATGCCATTTGGATAGTGGGCAGGTTTAGTTACCGATGCCCTTTGGTTAGTGGGCAGGGTTAGTTACCGATGCCCTTTAGTTAGTGGGCAGGGTTAGTTACCGATGCCCTTTGGTTAGTGGGCAGGTTTAGTTACCAATGCTCTTTGGTTAGTGGGCAGGTTTAGTTACCGATACTCTGTCGTTAGTGGGCGGATTTAGTTTCTGATCCACTTTGGTTAGTGGGCTGGTTTAGTTACCGATCCTCTTTGGTTAGTGGGCAGTGTGAGTTACCGATGCCCTTTGGTTAGTGGGCAGGGTTAGTTATCGATGCCCTTTGGTTAGTGGGCTGGGATAGTTTCCGATCCTCTTTGGTTGGTTGGCAGGTTTAGTTACCAATGCTCTTTGGTTAGAGGGCATGATTAGTTACCGATGTCCTTTGGTTCGGGGACATGGTTAGTTGCCGATGCCCTTTGGTTAGTGGGCAGGTTTTGTTACCGATGCCCTTTGGTTAGTGGGCAGGGTTAGTTACTGGTGCCCTCTGGTTAGTGGGCATGTATATTTACCGATGCCCTTTGGTTAGTGTGCAGGGTTAGTTACCAATGCCCTTTGGTGAGTCGGCAGGGTTAGTTACCGATGCCCTTTGGTTAGTGGGCAGTGTTAGTTACTGATGCCCTTTGGATAGTGGGCAGGTTTAGTTACCGATGCCCTTTGGTTAGTGGGCAGGGTTAGTTACCGATTGCCTTTGGTTAGTCGGCAGGTTTAGTTACCGATGCCCTTTAGTCAGCAGGGCAGGGTTAGTTACTGATACTCTTTCGTCAGTGGCCTGGTTTAGTTATTGATTCCCTTTGGTTAGTGGGCTGGGATTGTTTCCGATCCTCTTTGGTTAGTGGGCAGGTTTAGTTACCGATCCTCTTTGGTTGGTGGGCAGGTTTAGTTACTGATGCTCTTTGGTTAGAGGGCATATTTAGTTACCGATCCTCTTTGGTTAGTGGGCAGATTTAGTTACCAATGGTATTTGGTTAGTTGGCAGGTTTTGTTACCGATCCTCTTTGGTTAGTGGGCAAGCTCAGTTACCAATGCCCTTTGGTTAGTGGGCAGAGTTAGTTACAGATGCCCTTTTGTTAGGGGGTTTGGTTAGTTACCGATTCCCTTTGGATAGTGGGCAGGGTTAGTTACTGATGCCCTTTGGATAGTGGGCATTGTGAGTTACCGATGCCCTTTGGTTCATGGGCAGGGTTAGTTACCGATGCCCTTTGGATAGTGGGCAGTGTTAGTTACTGATGCCTTTTCGTTAGTGGGCAGGTGAGTTACAGATGCCCTTGGGATAGTGGGCAGGGTTAGTTACTGATGCTCTTTGCTTAGGGTGTATGGTTAGTTACCAATGTCCTTTGGTTAGGGGGCAGGATTAGATACCGATGCCCTTTGGTTAGGGGGTATGGTTAGTTACCAATGTACTTTGGTTAGGGGGCATGGTTAGTTACCAATGCCCTTTGGTTAGGGGGCTGGGTTAGTTACCGATGCCCTTTGGTTAGGGGGTATGGTTAGTTACCAATGTCCTTTGGCTAGGGGGCATGGTTAGTTACCGATGACCTTTGGTTAGGGGGCAAGTTTTTATACCGATGCCCTTTGGTTAGTGGGCAGGGTTAGTTAAAGATACCCTTTGGTTAATGGGCATGTTTATTTACCGATGCCCTTTGGTTAGTGGGCAGGGTTAGTTACCGATACTCTTTGGTTAGTGGGCATTGTGAACTTGCCCACTAACCAAAGGACATCGGTAACTAACCATGCCCCCTAACCAAAGTGCATCGGTAACTAACCCTGCGCCCCTAAGCAAAGGGTATCTGTAACTAACCCTGCCCACTAACCAAAGGGCATCGGTAAGTAATCCTGCCCACTAACAAAAGGGCATCAGTAACTAACCCTGCCCACTAACCAAAGGACATTGGTAATTAACCATGCCCCCTAAGCAAAGGGCATCGGTAACTCACCCTGCCCACTAACCAAAGAGGATCGGTAAGTAATCCAGCCCACTAACCAAAGGGCATCGGTAACTAAACCTGCCCACTAACCAAAGGGCATCGGTAAGTAATCCTGCCCACTAACGAAAAGGCATCGGTAACTAAACCTGCACACTAACCAAAGGGCATCGGTAACTAAACCTGCCCACTAACCAAAGGGCATCGGTAACTCACCAGCCCCACTAACCAAAGGGCATTTGTAAGTAACCCTGCCCACTAACAATTGAGAATCGGTAACTAAACCAGCCCAATAACCAAAGACCATCAGTATCTAAACCTGCCCACTAACCAAAGGGCGTCGGTAACTCACAATGCACACTAAGCAAAGAGCATCAGTAACTAAACCTGCCCACTAACCAAAGGGCATTGGTAACTAACCCTGCCACCTAACCAAAGGGCATTGGTAGCTAACCATGCCCCCTAACCAAGAGGCATCAGTAACTAACCATGCCCCCTAACCAAAGGGCATCGGTAACTAACCATGCCCCCTAACCAAAGGGCATCGGGACCTAACCATGCCCCATAACCAAGGGGCATCGGTAACTAACCATGCACCCTAACCAAAGGGCATCGGTAACTAACCATGCCCCCTAACCAAAGGGCATCAGTAACTAACCCTGCCCACTAAGCAAAGGGCATCGGTAAGTAATCCTGCCCACTAACCAAAGGGCATCGGTAGCTAAACCTGCCCACTAACCACGGGCATCGGTAACTAAACCTGCCCAATAACCAAAGAGGATCGGTAACTAACCCTGCCCACTAACCAAAGAGGATCGGTAACTAAATCTGCCCACTAACCAAAGAGCATCGGTATATAACACTGCCTACTAACCAAAGAGGATCGGTAACTAACACTGCCCCCTAACCAAGGAGCTTCAGTAACTAAGCCTGCCCACTAACCAAAGGGCATCGCTAACTAAACCTGCCCACTAACCAGAGGGCATCGGCAACTAGACCTGCCCACTAACCAGAGGGCATCGGTAACTAACCCTGCCCACTAACCAAAGGGCATTGGTAACTAAACCTGCCCACAAACCAGAGGGCATCGGTAACTAACACTGCCCACTTACCAAAGGGCATTGGTAACTAAACCTGCCCACCAACCAAAGAACATCAGTAACTAACCCTGCCCACTAACCAAAGGGCATTGGTAACTAAACCTGCCCACCAACCAAAGAGGATCGGAAACTTAAGCTGCCCATTAACCAAAGGGCATCGGTAATGCACACAGCCCACTAATCAAAGAGGTTCGGTAACTAAGCATGCCGACTAACCAAAAAGCATCGGTAACTAAACCTGCCCAATAACCAACGGGCATCGGTATCTAAAATTGCCCACTAACCAAAGAGGATCGGTATATAATCCTGGCCACTAACCAAAGAGGATCGGTAACTAATCCTGCCCACTAACCAAGAGGATCAGTAACTAATCCTGCCCACTAACCAAAGAGGATCGGTAACTTATCCTGCCCACTAACCAACGGGCATCAATAAATAAACATGGCAACTAACCAAAGGGCATCAGTAACTAAACATGCCCACTAACCAAAGGGCATCGATAAATAAACATGCCCACTAACCAAAGAGGATCGGTAACTAATCCTGGCCACTAACCAAAGAGGATCGGTAACTAATCCTGCCCACTAACCAAAGAGGATCGGTAACTAAACCTGCCCACTAACCAAAGAGCATCGGTAAATAACACTGCCTACTAACCAAAGAGGATCGGTAACTAACACTGCCCCCTATCCAAGGAGCATCAGTAACTAAGCCGGCCCACTAACCAAAGGGCATCGCTAACTAAACCTACCCACTAACCACAGGGCATCGGCAACTAAACCTGCCCACTAACCAGAGGGCATCGGTAACTAACCCTACCCACTAACCAAAGGGCATTGGTAACTAAACATACCCACAAACCAGAGAGCATCGGTAACTAACCCTGCCCACTAACTAAAGGGCATTGCTAACTAAACCTGCCCACCAACCAAAGAGGATCGGAAACTTAAGCTGCCCATTAACCAAAGGGCATCGGTAACGCACACAGCCCACTAATCAAAGAGGTTCGGTAACTAAGCATGCCGACTAAACAAAAAGGATCGGTAACTAAACCAGCCCAATAACCAAAGGGCATCGGTAACGCACACAGACCACTAACCAAAGGGCATCGGTAACTAACCCTGCCCATTAACCAAAGGGCATCGGTAACTAACCCTGCCCACTAACCAAAGGGCATCGGTAACTAAACCTGCCCAATAACCAACGGGCATCGGTAACTAACCCAGTCCACTAACCAAAGGGCATTGTTTTCTAACCCTGCCCACTAACCAAAGGGCATCGGTAACTAACCCTGCCCACTAACCAAAGGGCATCGGTAAATAAACATGCCCACTAACCAAAGAGGATCGGTAACTATTCCTGGCCACTAACCAAAGAGGATCGGTAACTAATCCTGCCCACTAACCAAAGAGGATCAGTAACTAATCCTGCCCACTAACCAAAGAGGATCGGTAACTAATCCTGCCCACTAAACAAAGGGCATCAGTAAATAAACATGGCAACTAACCAAAGGGCATCAGTAACTAAACCAGCCCACTAACCAAAGGACATCGGTAACTCACCTTGCCCACTAACCTAAGAGCATCGGTAACTAACACTGCCCACTAACCAAAGGACATCGGTAATCACCTGCCCACTAACCAAAGGGCATCAGTAACTAACCCTGCCCACTAACCAAAGGGCATTGGAAACTAAATCTGCCTACTCACCAAAGGACATCGGAAACACACACTGCCCACTAACCAAAGAGGATCGGTAACTAAACCAGCCCACTAACCAAAGGGCATCAGTAACTAACCCTGCCCCCTAACCAAAGGGCGTCGGTAACTAAACCTGCCCACTAACAAAAGGGCATTGGTAACTACATGTGTCCACTAACCAAAGGGCATCGGTAACTCACCCGGCCCACTATCCAAAGGGCATCGGTTACGAACCCTGCCCACTAACCAAAGAGGATCGGTAACTAAACCAGCCCACTAATCAAAGGGCATCGATAACTCACACTGCCCACTAACCAAAGCGCTTCGGTAACTCACAATGCCCACTAACCAAAGGGCATCGGTAACTAACCCTGCCCACTAACCAAAGAGGATCGGTAACTAAACCTGCCCACTAACCAAATGCATCGGTAACTCACAATGCCCACTAACCAAAGAGGATCAGTAACTAAACCTGGCCACTAACCAAAGGGCATCGGCAGCTCACAATGCCCACTAACCAAAGACCATCAGTAACTAACCATGCCCACCAAGCAAAAGGCATCAAAAACTAAACCTGCCCGCTAACCAAAGAGTATCGGTAACTAACCATGCCCCCTAACCAAAGGGCGTCTGTAACTAACCCTGCCCACTAACAAAAGGGCATCGGTAACTAACCATGCCCCCTAACCAAAGGGCATCGGTAACTCACCTGGCCCACTATCCAAAGGGCATCGGTAACTAACCTTGCCCACTAACCAAAGGGCATCGGTAACAAAACCTGCCAACTAACCAAATACCATCGGGAACTAGATCTGCCCACTAACCAAAGAGGATCGGTAACTAAATATCCCCTCTAACCAAATGTCATCGGTAACTCACACTGCCCACTAACCAAAGAGGATCAGTAACTAAACCTGCCCACCAACCAAAGAGGATCAGTAACTAAACCTGCCCACCAACCAAAGAGGATCGGGAACTAAATATGCCCACTAACCAAATGTCATCGGTAACTCACACTGCCCAATAACCAAAGAGGATCGGTAACTAAACCAGCCCACTAACCAAAGGGCATCAGTAACTAACCCTGCCCACTATCCAAAGGGCATCAGTAACTCACCTGCCCACTAACGAAAGGGCATCGGTAACTAACCCTGCCCACTATCCAAAGGGCATTGTTAACTAACCCTGCCCACTATCCAAAGGGCATCTGTAACTAAACCTGCCCACCAACCAAAGAGGATCAGTAACTAAACCTGCCCACCAACCAAAGAGGACCGGTAACTAAATATGCCCACTAACCAAATGTCATCGGTAACTCACACTGCCCACTAACCAAAGAGGATCGGTAACTAAACCAGCCCACTAACCAAAGGGCATCAGTAACTAACCCTGCCCACTATCCAAAGGGCATCGGTAACTAACCCTGCCCACTAACCAAAGGACATCGGTAACTAAACATGCCCCCTAACCAAAGGACATTGGTAACTAACCATGCCCCCTAACCAAAGTGCATCGGTAACTAACCCAGACCCCTAAGCAAAGGGCATCGGTAACTAACCCTGCCCACTAATCAAAGGGCATCGGTAAGTAATCCTGCCCACTAACAAAAGGGCATCAGTAACTAAGCCTGCCCACTAACCAAAGGACATTGGTAACTAACCATGCCCCCTAAGCAAAGGGCATCGGTAACTCACCCTGCCCACTAACCAAAGAGGATCGGTAAGTAATCCAGCCCACTAACCAAAGGGCATCGGTAACTAAACCTGCCCACTAACCAAAGGGCATCGGTAAGTAATCCTGCCCACTAACGAAAAGGCATCGGTATCTAAACCTGCACACTAACCAAAGGGTATCGGTAACTAAACCTGCCCACTAACCAAAGGGCATTTGTAAGTAACCCTGCCCACTAACAATTGAGAATCGGTAACTAAACCAGCCCAATAACCAAAGACCATCAGTATCTAAACCTGCCCACTAACCAAAGGGACGTCGGTAACTCACAATGCACACTAAGCAAAGAGCATCAGTAACTAAACCTGCCCACTAACCAAAGGGCATTGGTAACTAACCCTGCCACCTAACCAAAGGGCATTGGTAGCTAACCATGCCCCCTAACCAAGAGGCATCAGTAACTAACCATGCCCCCTAACCAAAGGGCATCGGTAACTAACCATGCCCCCTAACCAAAGGGCATCGGGACCTAACCATGCCCCATAACCAAGGGGCATTGGTAACTAACCATGCACCCTAACCAAAGGGCATCGGTAACTAACCATGCCCCCTAACCAAAGGGCATCAGTAACTAACCCTGCCCACTAACCAAAGGGCATCGGTAAGTAATCCTGCCCACTAACCAAAGGGCATTGGTAGCTAAACCTGCCCACTAAACAAAGGGCATCGGTAACTAAACCTGCCCAATAACCAAAGAGGATCGGTAACTAACCCTGCCCACTAACCAAAGAGGATCGGTAACTAAATCTGCCCACTAACCAAAGAGCATCGGTATATAACACTGCCTACTAACCAAAGAGGATCGGTAACTAACACTGCCCCCTAACCAAGGAGCTTCAGTAACTAAGCCTGCCCACTAACCAAAGGGCATCGCTAACTAAACCTGCCCACTAACCAGAGGGCATCGGCAACTAAACCTGCCCACTAACCAGAGGGCATCGGTAACTAACCCTGCCCACTAACCAAAGGGCATTGGTAACTAAACCTGCCCACAAACCAGAGGGCATCGGTAACTAACCCTGCCCACTAACCAAAGGGCATTGGTAACTAAACCTGCCCACCAACCAAAGAACATCAGTAACTAACCCTGCCCACTAACCAAAGGGCATTGGTAACTAAACCTGCCCACCAACCAAAGAGGATCGGAAACTTAAGCTGCCCATTAACCAAAGGGCATCGGTAACTAACCCTGCCCACTAACCAAAGAGGATCGGTAACTAATCCTGGCCACTAACCAAAGAGGATCGGGAACTAATCCTGCCCACTAACCAAAGAGGATCGGTAACTAAACCTGCCCACTAACCAAAGAGCATCGGTAAATAACACTGCCTACTAACCAAAGAGGATCGGTAACTAACACTGCCCCCTATCCAAGGAGCATCAGTAACTAAGCCGGCCCACTAACCAAAGGGCATCGCTAACTAAACCTACCCACTAACCACAGGGCATCGGCAACTAAACCTGCCCACTAACCAGAGGGCATCGCTAACTAACCCTACCCACTAACCAAAGGGCATTGGTAACTAAACATACCCACAAACCAGAGAGCATCGGTAACTAACCCTGCCCACTAACTAAAGGGCATTGGTAACTAAACCTGCCCACCAACCAAAGAGGATCAGAAACTTAAGCTGCCCATTAACCAAAGGGCATCGGTAACGCACACAGCCCACTAATCAAAGAGGTTCGGTAACTAAGCATGCCGACTAAACAAAAAGGATCGGTAACTAAACCAGCCCAATAACCAAAGGGCATCGGTAACGCACACAGACCACTAACCAAAGGGCATCGGTAACTAACCCTGCCCATTAACCAAAGGGCATCGGTAACTAACCCTGCCCACTAACCAAAGGGCATCGGTAACTAAACCTGCCCAATAACCAACGGGCATCGGTAACTAACCCAGTCCACTAACCAAAGGGCATTGTTTTCTAACCCTGCCCACTAACCAAAGGGCATCGGTAACTAACCCTGCCCACTAACCAAAGGGCATCGGTAAATAAATATGCCCACTAACCAAAGAGGATCGGTAACTATTCCTGGCCACTAACCAAAGAGGATCGGTAACTAATCCTGCCCAGTAACCAAAGAGGATCAGTAACTAATCCTGCCCACTAACCAAAGAGGATCGGTAACTAATCCTGCCCACTAACCAAAGGGCATCAGTAAATAAACATGGCAACTAACCAAAGGGCATCAGTAACTAAACCAGCCCACTAACCAAAGGACATCGGTAACTCACCTTGCCCACTAACCTAAGAGCATCGGTAACTAACACTGCCCACTAACCAAAGGACATCGGTAACTCACCTGCCCACTAACCAAAGGGCATCAGTAACTAACCCTGCCCACTAACCAAAGGGCATTGGAAACTAAATCTGCCTACTCACCAAAGGACATCGGAAACACACACTGCCCACTAACCAAAGAGGATCGGTAACTAAACCAGCCCACTAAACAAAGGGCATCAGTAACTAACCCTGCCCCCTAACCAAAGGGCGTTGGTAACTAAACCTGCCCACTAACAAAAGGGCATTGGTAACTACATGTGTCCACTAACCAAAGGGCATCGGTAACTCACCCGGCCCACTATCCAAAGGGCATCGGGTACGAACCCTGCCCACTAACCAAAGAGGATCAGTAACTAAACCAGCCCACTAATCAAAGGGCATCGATAACTCACACTGCCCACTAACCAAAGCGCATCGGTAACTCACAATGCCCACTATCCAAAGGGCATCGGGTACGAACCCTGCCCACTAACCAAAGAGGATCAG
This sequence comes from Squalus acanthias, assembly GCA_030390025.1. Classification (NCBI taxonomy): domain Eukaryota; kingdom Metazoa; phylum Chordata; class Chondrichthyes; order Squaliformes; family Squalidae; genus Squalus; species Squalus acanthias. The sequence goes on along the minus strand of JASTWF010000374.1, from coordinate 442,376 downwards.
TAACTAAACCTGGCCACTAACCAAAGGGCATCGGCAGCTCACAATGCCCACTAACCAAAGACCATCAGTAACTAACCATGCCCACCAAGCAAAAGGCATCAAAAACTAAACCTGCCCGCTAACCAAAGAGTATCGGTAACTAACCATGCCCCCTAACCAAAGGGCGTCTGTAACTAACCCTGCCCACTAACAAAAGGGCATCGGTAACTAACCATGCCCCCTAAACAAAGGGCATCGGTAACTCACCTGGCCCACTATCCAAAGGGCATCGGTAACTAACCTTGCCCAATAACCAAAGGGCATCGGTAACAAAACCTGCCAACTTACCAAATACCATCGGGAACTAGATCTGCCCACTAACCAAAGTGGATCGGTAACTAAATATCCCCTCTAACCAAATGTCATCGGTAACTCACACTGCCCACTAACCAAAGAGGATCGGTAACTAACCATGCCCCATAACCAAAGGGCATCTGTAACTAACCCTTCCCACTAACAAAAGGGCATTGGTAACTAACCATGCCCCCTAACCAAAGGGCATCGGTAACTCACCTGGCCCACTATCCAAAGGGCATCGGTAACTAACCTTGCCCACTAACCAAAGGGCATCGGTAACAAAACCTGCCAACTAACCAAATACCATCGGGAACTAGATCTGCCCACTAACCAAAGAGGATCGGTAACTAAATATCCCCTCTAACCAAATGTCATCGGTAACTCACACTGCCCACTAACCAAAGAGGATCGGTAACTAAACCAGCCCACTAACCAAAGAGGATCAGTAACTAAACCTGCCCACCAACCAAAGAGGATCAGTAACTAAACCTGCCCACCAACCAAAGAGGATCGGGAACTAAATATGCCCACTAACCAAATGTCATCGGTAACTCACACTGCCCAATAACCAAAGAGGATCGGTAACTAAACCAGCCCACTAACCAAAGGGCATCAGTAACTAACCCTGCCCACTATCCAAAGGGCATCGGTAACTCACCTGCCCACTAACGAAAGGGCATCGGTAACTAACCCTGCCCACTATCCAAAGGGCATTGTTAACTAACCCTGCCCACTATCCAAAGGGCATCTGTAACTAAACCTGCCCACCAACCAAAGAGGATCAGTAACTAAACCTGCCCACCAACCAAAGAGGATCGGTAACTAAATATGCCCACTAACCAAATGTCATCGGTAACTCACCCAGCCCACTAACCAAAGGGCATCAGTAACTAACCCTGCCCACTATCCAAAGGGCATCAGTAACTCACCTGCCCACTAACGAAAGGTCATCGGTAACTAACCCTGCCCACTATCCAAAGGGCATCGTTAACTAACCCTGCCCACTATCCAAAGGGCATCTGTAACTAACCCTGTCCACTAACCAAAGGGCATCGGTAACTCACCCGGCCCACTATCCAAAGGGCATCGGTTACGAACCCTGCCCACTAACCAAAGAGGATCGGTAACTAAACCAGCCCACTAATCAAAGGGCATCGGTAACTCACACTGCCCACTAACCAAAGGGCATCGGTAACTCACAATGCCCACTAACCAAAGGGCATCGGTAACTAACCCTGCCCACTAAGCAAAGAGGATCGGTAACTAAACCTGCCCACTAACCAAATGCATCGGTAACTCACAATGCCCACTAACCAAAGAGGATCAGTAACTAAACCTGGCCACGAACCAAAGGGCATCGGCAACTCACAATGCCCATTAACCAAAGAGGATCAGTAACTAAACCTGGCCACTAACCAAAGGGCATCGGCAACTCACAATGCCCACTAACCAAAGACCATCAGTAACTAACCATGCCCACCAACCAAAAGGCATCAAAAACTAAACCTGCCCGCTAACCAAAGGGCATCTGTAACTAACCCTGCCCACTAACAAAAGGGCATCTGTAACTAACCCTGCCCACTAACAAAAGGGCATCGGTAACTAACCCTGCCCACTAACCAAAGGGCATCGGTAACTCACCTGGCCCACTATCCAAAGGGCATCGGTAACTAACCTTGCCCACTAACCAAAGGGCATCTGTAACAAAACCTGCCAACTAACCAAATACCATCGGTAACTAAACCTGCCCACCAACCAAAGAGAATCAGTAAATAAACCTGCCCACCAACCAAAGAGGATCGGTAACTAAATATGCCCAGTAACCAAATGTCATCGGTAACTCACACTGCCCACTAACCAAAGAGGATCGGTAACTAAACCAGCCCACTAACCAAAGGGCATCAGTAACTATCCGTGCCCACTATCCAAAAGGCATCGGTAACTCACCTGCCCACTAACGAAAGGGCATCGGTAACTAACCCTGCCCACTATCCAAAGGGCATCTGTAACTAACCCTGCCCACTATCCAAAGGGCATCTGTAACTAACCCTGTCCACTAACCAAAGGGCATTGGTAACTAAACATGCCCACAAACCAGAGAGCATCGGTAACTAACCCTGCCCACTAACCAAAGGGCATTGGTAACTAAACCTGCCCACCAACCAAAGAACATCAGTAACTAACCCTGCCCACTAACCAAAGGGCATTGGCAACTAAACCTGCCCACCAACCAAAGAGGATCGGAAACTTAAGCTGCCCATTAACCAAAGGGCATCGGTAACGCACACAGCCCACTAATCAAAGAGGTTCGGTAACTAAGCATACCGACTAAACAAAAAGGATCGGTAACTAAACCAGCCCAATAACCAAAGGGCATCGGTAACGCACACAGCCCACTAACCAAAGGGCATCGGTAACTATCCCTGCCCATTAACCAAAGGGCATCGGTAACTAACCCTGCCCACTAACCAAAGGGCATCGGTAACTAAACCTGCCCAATAACCAACGGGCATCGGTAACTAACCCAGTCCACTAACCAAAGGGCATTGTTTTCTAACCCTGCCCACTAACCAAAGGGCATCGGTAACTAACCCTGCCCACTAACCAAATGGCATCGGTAAATAAACATGCCCACTAACCAAAGAGGATCAGTAACTAATCCTGCCCACTAACCAAAGAGGATCGGTAACTGTGGTAACACAATACAGCTTCCTGTGACTCGAACTTTATTGCATCACTTCCTGTGATTAGTCCAGGATAAATACTGGACTGAGCAGTTGGATCCTGGAGAGGCATAGAGTAAGACCTCTTTTGTATGTAGCACCTTTTTAGTTGATTAAAGCTTACTTTAAGTTCACCACGCGTAAGGCTCATTCTTACGACAATTTAATCAACTTTGAAAAACTTCGCACTCAAACTTTTTGGATGAACTCGGAACTAAGGATCACCCATCATGGAAAACATCCTTAAACCATCGCGTCTTGACTTGGACCCAAACACCCCAGCAGCCGGTAAGGTGTGGAAACACTGGTATCGCACGTTTGACAATTTTCTCGAATATTGCAAGGCTGATGATGACACAAAGTTGCGGATACTCATCAACTGTGTCACTCCGAATGTATTTCAGTATGTTGAGGAATGGGGCAGTTACGAGGAGGCAATTCGGACGCTTAAAAGACTATATACTAAGACACCGAATGAGGTCTATGCCAGACATCTACTAGCTACAGCCCAACAAGGGCCGGAGGAATCCATTGATAAATTCCTCCAAGAGCTTCGCAGACTTAGTATGGACTGTAACTTTCAGGCAGCCTCAGCTGAGCTGTACCGTGAAGAAATGATCCGTGATGCTTTCATCTGCGGGCTTGCCTCCCCATTTATACGCCAGCGTCTACTGGAAAGTAAGACACTTGAGCTTCAGAGAGCTTATGATATGGCTTGCTCTCTAGATCTGGCAAAAAGAAATGCAGACCTTTATACAGTGCCCAGACCTCGGTCTGCTGCCTTAACTACAGTCAGGCAATTTAAGAGGCCACAGGTGAACTCTATTAGGGAGGACTTTATCCCTGACGATCAATCTGATGACTTCACTGATGAAGAGGATGATGACCCCACTGTGGCAGCCTCTTGGCAATCTAAGAAATGCTTCTTTTGTGGTGATGAGTTTCACCCTCGGAAATTCTGCCCTGCTCGCAATGCGTTTTGCAGTCATTGCAACAAAAAGGGTCATTTTGCAAAGGTTTGCCTATCAAGAGCCTCTAAGAGGGCTTATCAAGCTAAGTCCTACCGAACTGCCCCGGTAAGGGCCTATCAAGATGTTCCAGCTAAAATCTATCGTGCTTCCTCTCGGGTTTTCTCTCGAAGAAACACACCTAGAGTTTCAGCCACTCTTTGTGCAACGACACCAATTACAGCTGCTTGTCCTCAGAACCTATTCCATGCAGCTACAAAAGCATCAATTAATGGACATACTTTAGATGCCTTAATTGACTCAGGTAGCACTGATAGTTTCATTAGGGAACAGATTGTTGCAGAGTTAAAGCTACATGTTTTCCCATCGGACCAGGCAATTGCGATGGCTCAGTCATCACTTAATACCAGAATTTCTGGCTTTTGTATGGTTGAAATAACACTTAATGGTCACAGGTATCCCTCCACCCGGCTTTCGGTGCTCAAGGACTTATGTAGTGATCTTATCTTAGGGCTGGATTTTCAAAAGCAGCATAAGAAGCTCACCATTGAGTTCGGCGGATCCAAACCTGAACTCATTATTTCTAATATACGACCTCGATTACCGTTCTGTGCATTGTCAGCAGCTTCACTGGATGAACCCTCACTGTTTACCAGTATCCCTCCTCGATGCAAACCGATTATAACAAAGTCACGACGTTTCAGTCAGGAAGACCAGTCTTTTATTGCGGCTGAGATTTCTCGGCTTTTAGCAGAGGATATCATCGAGCCTTGTTCGTCGCCATGGCGCGCCCAGGTCGTTATTGTTAAGAACCCTCTACAACCTCACAAGAAACGGCTGTGCATTGACTATTCACAGACCATCAATCAATATACGGACTTGGACGCATACCCATTGCCGCGCATCGATGATATGGTTAATAAACTGGCTGAGTACACGGTGTTCTCAACATATGATCTGAAAAGTGCCTATCATCAGGTACCCTTGAAGGTCTCAGACAAGCAGTATACGGCCTTTGAAGCCAATGGACGGCTGTATCAATTTCGTCGCCTCCCCTTTGGGGTCACTAATGGAGTGGCTGTCTTCCAGCGAGCAATGGATGACCTGGTCAAACAGGAAGACTTGAAGGATACGTTTCCTTATCTGGACAATATTACTGTCGCAGGTCGTAATCAGCGGGAACATGACGCCAATCTCCAACGATTTTGGGATGCACTCCAGCACCGTAATTTGACATTAAATGCGGCTAAATCCATTGAGTCACAACCAACCATCAACATCCTTGGCTATTGTGTGGGCAATGGCATCATTAAACCTGACCCTGAAAGGCTTCGCCCACTCCAAGAACTCCCGCCACCTAAGAATCCGGCCTCCTTGCGCTGGGCCCTCGGCCTGTTTGCATACTATGCTAAATGGATTCCTAACTTCTCGGACCGAATCCAACCTCTACTGAAGGCCAGCACATTCCCACTAGACACAGCGGCTGTTGCAGCCTTTAACCTCCTGAAAAAACAGTTGGAGAAAGCGGCTCTTCACTCCATCGATGAGAGTCTTCCTTTTGTTGTTGAGTGTGATGCCTCGGAGGTGGCGATCTCGGCCACTCTGAATCAGGAAGGTCGTCCGGTGGCATTTTTGTCCAGGACTTTTCAAGGGGCTGAGCTACATTATCCTCCAGTCGAGAAAGAAGCTACAGCCATCATAGAGGCAGTACGGAAGTGGACTCATCTCCTAGCTCGCCAGCACTTTACCTTAATCACGGACCAGCGATCGGTCGCCTTCATGCTCGATAATCGAAAACGGACCAAAATTAAAAATAATAAAATCCAGCTTTGGCGGCTGGAATTGGCCTCTTTTGGTTACACCATCCACTATCGACCTGGCAAGGAGAATGTGGCTCCGGATACCCTCACACGAGCATTCTGCTCTGCCATGGCACCCTCTACGCTCGTAGACATCCATGATGGGTTGTGTCATCCGGGCGTTACTCGCATGCTACACTTCGTGCGGTCCCGAAATCTCCCATTCTCTACCGGGGATGTAAAGAAGATGTGCTCGGACTGCAGAGTCTGTGCGGAATTGAAACCTCAGTTTTTCCGCCCCTCGGGTGGTATACTCATACATGCGACCCAGCCAATGCAACGGCTTAGCATCGATTTTAAGGGGCCGTTGCCCTCTTCAACTCGCAACACTTATCTATTGACCATGGTCGATGAGTATTCCCGTTTTCCGTTTGCCTTTCCCTGCCCCAATATGCTGACGACCACGGTTATCAGCTGCCTTGAGCAGGTATTTGCTTTCTGTGGCATGGCATCCTATGTTCATTCGGATCGGGGCCCTTCTTTTATGTCAGGAGAACTCAAGGCCTATCTCTCGGAACGGGGTATTGCTGCCAGCAGAACAACGCCTTATCATCCGGTCGGGAATGGGCAAGTCGAGCGTTTTAACGCTATCATCTGGAATGCGGTACGTCTGGCTTTGAGATCTCGGAGCCTACCCAACCAGCAATGGGAAGCAGTACTTCCAGACGCATTACACTCCACACGGTCCCTCCTTTCGACCGCCACAAATACGACGCCTCATGAACGGTTCTTCCGATTTCAGCGTCGCTCATCCTATGGGATATCTCTCCCGTCGTGGCTGACTGCACCGGGACCAGTGCTACTCCGAAGATATGTCCGGGCGTCTAAGAATGACCCCCTGGTAGATGAGGTTGAGCTCACTGACGTCAACCCTACCTACGCCTATATTCGGTATCCTGACGGTCGGGAATCTACCGTGTCATTGCGGGATCTGGCTCCCTGCCCGCCGAAACATAGAGGGACACCAGGGGATGATATTGTACCAGGCACATCTCTGGGCTCGCCAGGTGCCTCTCATCACGATCTGGATCTGACGCCGGCTGGTACCTCACTCCAGCGTGCCGACCTGGGGCAGACTGACTATGAGCCCGTCGGGGCTCGCACGCGCAGCCACGATCCACCCCGTACCATACGCTCGGAAACGGATCTGCCACAGCCCTGCCCGACACCCGTTCGGGCACCAGTACACAGTCAGGATCGTCCTGACCCCTCACAGAGCGGGCTGGATCACTCGGACTCTGGTCCACGGCCCGCGGCGGGTAAACGGGCTAGGGGCCCTCTACCGCTACGAGAACCCAAACGGGTGCGGCTCTCCCTCGTCCGGCGGCTACGAAATGGAGGGAGCATCCCGGCCTCCTAATCTTTTGGTGGGGGAGAATGTGGTAACACAATACAGCTTCCTGTGACTCGAACTTTATTGCATCACTTCCTGTGATTAGTCCAGGATAAATACTGGACTGAGCAGTTGGATCCTGGAGAGGCATAGAGTAAGACCTCTTTTGTATGTAGCACCTTTTTAGTTGATTAAAGCTTACTTTAAGTTCACCACGCGTAAGGCTCATTCTTACGACAGTAACTAATCCTGCCCACTAACCAAAGGGCATCAGTAAATAAACATGGCAACTAACCAAAGGGCATCAGTAACTAAACCAGCCCACTAACCAAAGGACATCGGTAACTCACCTTGCCCACTAACCAAAGGACATCGGTAACTAACCCTGCCCACTAACCAAAGGGCATAGGAAACTAAATCTGCCTACTCACCAAAGGACATCGGTAACACACACTGCCCACTAACCAAAGAGGATCGGTAACTAAACCAGCCCACTAACCAAAGGGCATCAGTAATTAACCCTGCCCACTAACCAAAGGGCATTGGAAACTAAATCTGCCTACTCACCAAAGGACATCGGTAACACACACTGCCCACTAACCAAAGAGGATCGGTAACTAAACCAGCCCACTAACCAAAGGGCATCAGTAACTAACCCTGCCCCTAACCAAAGGGCGTCGGTAACTAAACCTGCCCACTAACAAAAGGGCATTGGTAACTACATCTGTCCACTAACCAAAGGGCATCGGTAACTCACCCGGCCCACTATCCAAAGGGCATCGGTTACGAACCCTGCCCACGAACCAAAGAGGATCGGTAACTAAACCAGCCCACTAATCAAAGGGCATCGGTAACTCACACTGCCCACTAACCAAACGGCATCGGTAACTCACAATGCCCACTAACCAAAGGGCATTGGTAACTAACCCTGCCCACTAAGCAAAGAGGATCGGTAACTAAACCTGCCCACTAACCAAATGCATCGGTAACTCACAATGCCCACGAACCAAAGAGGATCAGTAACTAAACCTGGCCACTAACCAAAGGGCATCGGCAACTCACAATGCCCACTAACCAAAGACCATCAGTAACTAACCATGCCCACCAAGCAAAAGGCATCAAAAACTAAACCTGCCCGCTAACCAAAGAGTATCGGTAACTAACCATGCCCCCTAACCAAAGGGCATCTGTAACTAACCCTGCCAACTAACAAAAGGGCATCGGTAACTAACCATGCCCCCTAAACAAAGGGCATCGGTAACTCACCTGGCCCACTATCCAAAGGGCATCGGTAACTAACCTTGCCCACTAACCAAAGGGCATCGGTAACAAAACCTGCCAACTAACCAAATACCATCGGGAACTAGATCTGCCCACTAACCAAAGAGGATCGGTAACTAAATATCCCCTCTAACCAAATGTCATCGGTAACTCACACTGCCCACTAACCAAAGAGGATCGGTAACTAAACCAGCCCACTAACCAAAGAGGATCAGTAACTAAACCTGCCCACCAACCAAAGAGGATCAGTAACTAAACCTGCCCACCAACCAAAGAGGATCGGGAACTAAATATGCCCACTAACCAAATGTCATCGGTAACTCACACTGCCCAATAACCAAAGAGGATCGGTAACTAAACCAGCCCACTAACCAAAGGGCATCAGTAACTAACCCTGCCCACTATCCAAAGGGCATCGGTAACTCACCTGCCCACTAACGAAAGGGCATCGGTAACTAACCCTGCCCACTATCCAAAGGGCATTGTTAACTAACCCTGCCCACTATCCAAAGGGCATCTGTAACTAAACCTGCCCACCAACCAAAGAGGATCAGTAACTAAACCTGCCCACCAACCAAAGAGGATCGGTAACTAAATATGCCCACTAACCAAATGTCATCGGTAACTCACCCAGCCCACTAACCAAAGGGCATCAGTAACTAACCCTGCCCACTATCCAAAGGGCATCGGTAACTCACCTGCCCACTAACGAAAGGTATTCGGTAACTAATCCTGCCCACTATCCAAAGGGCATCGTTAACTAACCCTGCCCACTATCCAAAGGGCATCTGTAACTAATCCTGTCCACTAACCAAAGGGCATCGGTAACTCACCCGGCCCACTATCCAAAGGGCATCGGTTACGAACACTGCCCACTAACCAAAGAGGATCGGTAACTAAACCAGCCCACTAATCAAAGGGTATCGGTAACTCACACTGCCCACTAACCAAAGGGCATCGGTAACTCACAATGCCCACTAACCAAAGGGCATCGGTAACTAACCCTGCCCACTAAGCAAAGAGGATCGGTAACTAAACCTGCCCACTAACCAAATGCATCAGTAACTCACAATGCCCACTAACCAAAGAGGATCAGTAACTAAACCTGGCCACTAAACAAAGGGCATCGGCAACTCACAATGCCCACTAACCAAAGAGGATCAGTAACTAAACCTGGCCACTAACCAAAGGGCATCGGCAACTCACAATGCCCACTAACCAAAGACCATCAGTAACTAACCATGCCCACCAACCAAAAGGCATCAAAAACTAAACCTGCCCGCTAACCAAAGGGCATCTGTAACTAACCCTGCCCACTAAATAAAGGGCATCGGTAACTAACCCTGCCCACTAACAAAAGGGCAACGGTAACTAACCCTGCCCACTAACCAAAGGGCATCGGTAACTCACCTGGCCCACTATCCAAATGGCATCGGTAACTAACCTTGCCCACTAACCAAAGGGCATCGGTAACAAAACCTGCCAACTAACCAAATACCATCGGGAACTAAATCTGCCAACTAACCAAAGAGGATCAGTAACTAAACCTGCCCACCAACCAAAGAGGATCAGTAACTAAACCTGGCCACTAAACAAAGGGCATCGGCAACTCACAATGCCCACTAACCAAAGAGGATCAGTAACTAAACCTGGCCACTAACCAAAGGGCATCGGCAACTCACAATGCCCACTAACCAAAGACCATCAGTAACTAACCATGCCCACCAACCAAAAGGCATCAAAAACTAAACCTGCCCGCTAACCAAAGGGCATCTGTAACTAACCCTGCCCACTAACAAAAGGGCATCGGTAACTAACCCTGCCCACTAACAAAAGGGCATCGGTAGCTAACCCTGCCCACTAACCAAAGGGCATCGGCAATTCACCTGGCCCACTATCCAAAGGGCATCGGTAACTAACTCTGCCCACTATCCAAAGGGCATCGGTAACTCACCTGCCCACTAACGAAAGGGCATCGGTAACTAACCCTGCCCACTATCCAAAGGGCATCGTTAACTAACCCTGCCCACTATCCAAAGGCCATCTGTAACTAACCCTGTCCACTAACCAAAGGGCATCGGTAACTCACCCGGCCCACTATCTAAAGGGCATCGGTTACGAACCCTGCCCACTAACCAAAGAGGATCGGTAACTAAACATGCCCACTAATCAAAGGGCATCGGTAACTCACAATGCCCACTAACCAAAGGGCATCGGTAACTAACCCTGCCCACTAAGCAAAGAGGATCGGTAACTAAACCTGCCCACTAACCAAATGCATCGGCAACTCACAATGCCCACTAACCAAAGACCATCAGTAACTAACCATACCCACCAACCAAAAGGCATCAAAAACTAAACCTGCCCGCTAACCAAAGGGCATCTGTAACTAACCCTGCCCACTAAATAAAGGGCATCGGTAACTAACCCTGCCCACTAACAAAAGGGCAACGGTAACTAACCCTGCCCACTAACCAAAGGGCATCGGTAACTCACCTGGCCCACTATCCAAATGGCATCGGTAACTAACCTTGCCCACTAACCAAAGGGCATCGGTAACAAAACCTGCCAACTAACCAAATACCATCGGGAACTAAATCTGCCAACTAACCAAAGAGGATCAGTAACTAAACCTGCCCACCAACCAAAGAGGATCGGTAACTAAATATGCCCACTAACCAAATGTCATCGGTAACTCACACTGCCCACTAACCAAAGAGGATCGGTAACTAAACCAGCCCACTAACCAAAGGGCATCAGTAACTAACCCTGCCCACTATCCAAAAGGCATCGGTAACTCACCTGCCCACTAACGAAAGGGCATCGGTAACTAACCCTGCCCACTATCCAAAGGGCATCTGTAACTAACCCTGCTCACTATCCAAAGGGCATCTGTAACTAACCCTGCCCACTATCCAAAGGGCATCTGTATTAAATCTGCCCACCAACCAAAGAGAATCAGTATCTAAACCTGCCCACCAACCAAAGAGGATCTGTAACTAAACCTGTCCACTAACCAAAGGGAATCGGTAACTCACCCTACCCACTAACCAAAGGGCATCAAAAACTAAGCCTGCCCACCAACCAAAGAGGATCGGTAAATAACCCTGCCCACTAACAAAAGGGCATCGGTAACTAACCATGCCCCCTAACCAAAGGGCATCTGTAACTAACCCTGCCCACTAACCAGAGGGCATTGGTAACTAACCATGCCCCCTAACCAAAGGGCATCTGTAACTAACCCTGCCCACTAACCAAAGGACATCGGTAACTAAAACTGCCCGCTAACCAAAGGGCATCGGTAACTCACCTGGCCCACTATCCAAAGGGCATCGATAACTAACCTTCCCCAATATTAACGGGGATAGTCAGAGTGTGAAAGGCTTAGAGGGTTCAAAATTCTTAAAGTGCATCCAGGAGAGCTTTTTGAGCCAGCATGTAGAAAGTCCTACAAGAGAGGGGGCGGTACTGGACCTAATTCTAGGGAATGTGGCCGGCCAAGTGGAAGAAGTGCTAGTAGGTGAGCACTTTGGTGACAGTGACCATAATACGGTGAGATTTAAGGTGGTCATGGAAAAGGACAGGGATGGGCCGGAAATAAAGGTTCTAAATTGGGGGAAGGCCGATTTTAATAGGATAAGGCAGGATCTGGCCAAAAGGGACTGGGATCAGCTGCTTGTAGGAAAATCCGCATCGGAGCAATGGGATTCTTTCAGAAGGGAGATTGAGATCATACAATGGCAGCATGTTCCCGTAAAGGTCAAGGGTGGTTCCAAAAATCGCAGGGAACCTTGGATGTCAGGGGATATACGAGAATGGATCAGGAAAAAAAGGAGGGCTTTTGGCAGATACAAAATGCTAAAGACGGAGGAAGCACTAGAGGAGTACAAAAAGTGCAGGGGGTTACTTAAAAAAGAAATTAGGAGATCAAAGAGGGGCCATGAAATAACACTGGCGAGCGAAATAAAGGCAAATCCTAAGATGTTTTATAAGTATATTAAGGGTAAGAGGATAACTAGGGAAAAAATAGGGCCCATTAGGGACAAAAGTGGCAATCTGTGTGTGGAGCCGGAAGATGTAGGTGGGGTTCTAAATGAATTTTTTGCATCTGTTTTCACTATGGAGAAGGACGATGCAGACATAAAATTAGGGCAGGGGGACTGTGATATACTCGAACATTTTAACATCGAGAGGGAGGAGGTATTGGCGGTTTTAGCAGGTCTGAAAATGGATAAATCCCCAGGTCCGGACGAAATGTATCCCAGGCTGCTGTGTGAGGCAAAGGAGGAGATTGCGGGGGCTCTAACACATATATTCAGAACCTCTCTGGCCACAGGGGATGTGCCAGAGGACTGGAGAACCGCTAATGTAGTACCATTATTCAAGAAAGGGAGTAGGGAAAAACCGGGGAACTACAGGCCAGTGAGCCTAACATCAGTGGTAGGAAAATTATTGGAAAAAATTCTGAGGGACAAAATCAGTCTCCACTTGGAGAGGCAAGGATTAATCAGGGTTAGCCAACATGGCTTTGTCAAGGGAAGATCATGTCTGACTAATTTGATTGAATTTTTTGAGGGGGTGACTAGGTGTGTGGATGAGGGTAACGCAGTGGATGTGGTATAGCATGGATTTCAGTAAGGCCTTCGATAAAGTCCCGCACAGGAGACTGGTCAAGAAGGTAAGAGCCCATGGATCCAGGGTGCCTGGCACATGGATACAAAACTGGCTCAGTGGCAGAAGGCAGAGGGTGATGGTCGAAGGTTGTTTTTGTGACTGGAAGCCTGTGGCCAGTGGGGTACCACAGGGATCGGTGCTGGGTCCCTTGCTGTTTGTGGTCTACATTAACGACTTGGATATGAATGTAAAAGGTATGATCAGTAAGTTCGCGGATGATACAAAAATTGGTAGGGTGGTAAATAGCGAGGAGGGTAGCCTCAGTCTGCAGGACGATATAGATGGGTTGGTCAGATGGGCGGAACAGTGGCAAATGGAATTTAATCCGGAAAAGTGCGAGGTGATGCACTTTGGAGGGACTAACAAGGCAAGGGAATATACAATGAATGGTAAGACCCTAGGCAAGACGGAGGGTCAGAGGGATCTTGGTATGCAAGTACACAGATCCCTGAAGGCTGCGGAACAGGTGGATAAGGTGGTAAAAAAGGCATATGGGATACTTGCATTCATTAGCCGAGGCATAGAATATAAGAGCAAGGAGGTTATGATGGAGCTGTATAAAACACTGGTTAGGCCACATCTGAAATACTGTGTGCAGTTCTGGTCGCCACACTACAGGAAGGATGTGATAGATTTGGAGAGGGTGCAGAGGAGATTCACCAGAATGTTACCCGGGCTAGAGTGCTTCAGCTATGAAGAGAGACTGGGCAGATTGGGTTTGTTTTCCTTTGGAGCAGAGGAGGCTGAGGGGGGACATGATTGAGGTGTACAAAATTATGATGGGCATAGATAGGATGGATACATAGGAGCTTTTTCCCTTAGTAGAGGGGTCTATAACAAGGGGGCATAGATTAAAGGTAAAGGGCGGGAGGTCTAGAAGGGATTTGAGAAAGAACCTTTTCACCCAGAGGGGGGTTGGAGTCTGGAACTCACTGCCTGAAAGGTTTGTGGAGGCAGAAACCCTCACAACATTCAAGAAGCATTTGGATGAGCACTTGAAATGCCATAGCATACAAGGCTACGGACCAAATGCTGGAATATGGGATTAGATTAGACAAGGCTTGATGGCTGGCGCGGAAAAGATGGGCCGAAGGGCCTCTATCCGTGCTGTATAACTCTAACCAAAGGGCATTGGTAACTGAGCTTGCCCACTAACCAAAGAGGATCGGTAACTAAACCAGCCCACTAATCAAAGGGCATCAGTAACTAACACAGCCCACTAACCAAAGAGCATCAGTAACTAACCCTGCCCACGAACCAAATGGCATCGGTAACTCACCTGCCAACTAACCAAATACCATTGGTAACTAAACCTGTCCACTAACCAAAGGGCATCGGTAACTAAACCTGCCAACTAACCAAATACCATTGGTAACTAAAACTGTCCACTAACCATAGGGCATCGGTAAGTAATCCTGCCCACTAACCAAAGGGCACTGGTAACTAAACCTGCCCACCAACCAAAGAGGATCGGTAACTAAATATGCCCTCTAACCAAAGAGCATTGGTAACTAAACCTGACAACCAACCAAAGAGGATCAGAAACTATCCCAGCCCACTAACCAAAGGGCATCGATAACTAACCCTGCCCACTAACCAAAGGGCATCGGTAACTCACCGTGCCCACTAACCAAAGAGGATCGGTAACTAAACCAGCCCACTAACCAAAGGGCATCGGTAAGTAATCCTGCCCACTAACGAAAAAGCATCGGTTACTAAACCTGCCCACTAACCAAAGGGCATCGGTAACTAAACCTGCCCACGAACCAAAGGGCATCGGTAACTCACCAGCCCCACTAACCAAAGGGCATCGGTAAGTAACCCTGCCCACTAACAATTGAGGAGAGGTAACTAAACCAGCCCAGTAACCAAAGACCATCAGTATCTAAACCTGCCCACTAACCAAAGGGCGTCGGTAACTAACCATGCCCCCTAACCAAAGGACATCGGTTACTAATCATGCCCTCTAACCAAAGAGCATTGGTAACTAAACCTGCCAACCAACCAAAGAGGATCGGAAACTATCCCAGCCCACTAACCAAAGGGCATCGGTAACTCACACTGCCCACTAACGACAGAGTATCGGTAACTAAACCTGCCCACTAAACAAAGGGCATTGGTAACTAAACCTGCCCACTAACCAAAGGGCATCGGTAACTAACCCTGCCAACTAACCAAAGGGCATCGGTACCTAACCCTGCCCACTAACCAAAGAGCATCGGTAACTAAACCTGCCCACTATCCAAAGGGCATCAGTAACTAACAATGCCCACTAACCAAAGGGCATCGGTAACTAACTTTGCCCACACGCCAAAGGGCATCGGTAACTAACCCTGCCCACTAACCAAAGGGCATCGGTAAATAAACATGCCCACTAACCAAAGGGCATCTGTACCTAACCCTGCCCACTAACAAATGGGCCTCGGTAACAAAACATGCCCACTAACCAAAGGGCATCGGTAACTAACCCTGCCCCCTAACCAAAGGACATCGGTAACTAACCATGCCCCCTAACCAAAGGGCATCGGTAACTAACACTGCCCCCTAACCAAAGGGCATCGGTAACTAACCCTGCCCCCTAATCAAAGGGCATCGGTAACTAACCATGCCCCCTAATCAAAGGGCATCGGTAACTAACCATGCCCCCTATCCAAATGGCATCGGTAACTAACCATGCCCCCTAACCAAAGGGCATCGGTAACTAACCATGCCCCCTAACCAAAGGGCATCTGTAACTAACCCTGCCCACTAACCTAAGGGCTTCGGTAAGTGATCCTGCACACTAACCAAAGGGCATCAGTAACTAAACCTGCCAACTAACCAAATACCATTGGTAACTAAACCTGTCCCCTAACCAAAGGGCATCGGTAAGTAATCCTGCCCACTAACCAAAGGGCATTGGTAACTAAACCTGCCCACCAAACAAAGAGGATCGGTAACTAAATATGCCCTCTAACCAAAGAGCATTGGTAACTAAACCTGCCAACCAACCAAAGAGGATCGGAAACTATCCCAGCCCACTAACCAAAGGGCATCGATAACTAACCCTGCCCACTTACCAAAGGGCATCGGTAACTCACACTGCCCACTAACCAAAGAGGATCAGTAACTAAACCAGCCCACTAACCAAAGAGGATCGGAAACTAAACCCGCCCACTAACGACAGAGTATCGGTAACTAAACCTGCCCACTAACCAAAGGGCATTGGTAACTAAACCTGCCCACTAACCAAAGGGCATCGGTAACTAACCCTGCCCACTAACCAAAGGGCATCGGTACCTAACCCTGCCCACTAACCAAAGGGCATCGGTAACTAAACCTGCCCACTATCCAAAGGGCATCAGTAACTAACAATGCCCACTAACCAAAGGGCATCGGTAACTAACTTTGCCCACACGCCAAAGGGCATCGGTAACTAACCCTGCCCACTAACCAAAGGGCATCGGTAAATAAACATGCCCACTAACCAAAGGGCATCTGTACCTAACCCTGCCCACTAACAAATGGGCCTCGGTAACAAAACATGCCCACTAACCAAAGGGTATCTGTAACTAACCCTGCCCCCTAACCAAAGGACATCGGTAACTAACCATGCCCCCTAACCAAAGGGCATCGGTAACTAACACTGCCCCCTAACCAAAGGGCATCGGTAACTAACCCTGCCCCCTAATCAAAGGGCATCGGTAACTAACCATGCCCCCTAATCAAAGGGCATCGGTAACTAACCATGCCCCCTATCCAAATGGCATCGGTAACTAACCATGCCCCCTAACCAAAGGGCATCGGTAACTAACCATGCCCCCTAACCAAAGGGCATCTGTAACTAACCCTGCCCACTAACCTAAGGGCTTCGGTAAGTGATCCTGCACACTAACCAAAGGGCATCAGTAACTAAACCTGCCAACTAACCAAATACCATTGGTAACTAAACCTGTCCCCTAACCAAAGGGCATCGGTAAGTAATCCTGCCCACTAACCAAAGGGCATTGGTAACTAAACCTGCCCACCAAACAAAGAGGATCGGTAACTAAATATGCCCTCTAACCAAAGAGCATTGGTAACTAAACCTGCCAACCAACCAAAGAGGATCGGAAACTATCCCAGCCCACTAACCAAAGGGCATCGATAACTAACCCTGCCCACTTACCAAAGGGCATCGGTAACTCACACTGCCCACTAACCAAAGAGGATCAGTAACTAAACCAGCCCACTAATCAAAGAGGATCGGAAACTAAACCCGCCCACTAATGACAGAGTATCGGTAACTAAACCTGCCCACTAACCAAAGGGCATTGGTAACTAAACCTGCCCACTAACCAAAGGGCATCGGTAACTAACCCTGCCCACTAACCAAAGGGCATCGGTACCTAACCCTGCCCACTAACCAAAGAGCATCGGTAACTAAACCTGCCCACTATCCAATGGGCATCAGTAACTAACAATGTCCACTAACCAAAGGGCATCGGTAACTAACTTTGCCCACACGCCAAAGGGCATCGGTAACTAACCCTGCCCACTAACCAAAGGGCATCGGTAAATAAACATGCCCACTAACCAAAGGGCATCTGTACCTATCCCTGCCCACTAACAAATGGGCCTCGGTAACAAAACCTGCCCACTAACCATAGGGCATCGGTAACTAACCCTGCCCCCTAACCAAAGGACATCGGTAACTAACCATGCCCCCTAACCAAAGGACATTGGTAACTAACCATGCCCCCTAACCAAAGGTCATCGGTAACTAACACTGCCCCCTAACCAAAGGGCATCGGTAACTAACCCTGCCCCCTAATCAAAGGGCATCGGTAACTAACTCTGCCCATTAACCAAAGGGCATCGGTAACTAAACCTGCCCAATAACCAACGGGCATCGGTAACTAACCATGCCCCCTAACCAAAGGGCATCGGTAACTAACCATGCCCCCTAACCAAAGGGCATCAGTAACTAACCCTGCCCACTAACCAAAGGGCATCGGTAACTAACCTGCCCACTAACCAAAGGGCATCAGTAACTAACCTGCCCACTAACCAAAGGGCATTGTAACTAACCTGCCCACTAACCAAAGGGCATCTGGTAACTAAACCTGCCACCAAACAAAGAGGATCTGTAACTAACCTTGCCACCTAACCAAAGAGGAATCGGTAACTAACCTGCCACTAACCAAAGAGGATCGGTAACTAACCAGCCCACTAACCAAAGGAGCTTCGAGTAACTAACCCTGCCCACTAACCAAAGGGCATCGGTAACTCACACTGCCCACTAACCAAAGAGGATCAGTAACTAAACCTGCCCACTAACCAAAGAGGATCGGAAACTAAACCCGCCCACTAACGACAGAGTATCGGTAACTAAACCTGCCCACTAACCAAAGGGCATTGGTAACTAAACCTGCCCACTAACCAAAGGGCATCGGTAACTAACCCTGCCCACTAACCAAAGGGCATCGGTAACTAACCCTGCCCACTAACCAAAGGGCATCGGTAACTAAACCTGCCCACTATCCAAAGGGCATCAGTAACTAACAATGCCCACTAACCAAAGGGCGTCGGTAACTAAACTTGCCCACACACCAAAGGGCATCGGTAACTAACCCTGCCCACTAAGCAAAGGACATCGGTAACTAAACATGCCCCCTAACCAAAGGACATTGGTAACTAACCCTGCCCACTAACCAAAGGGCATCGGTAACTAAACCTGCCCACTATCCAAAGGGCATCAGTAACTAACAATGCCCACTAACCAAAGGGCATCGGTAACTAAACTTGCCCACACACCAAAGGGCATCGGTAACTAACCCTGCCCACTAACCAAAGGACATCGGTAACTAAACATGCCCCCTAACCAAAGGACATTGGTAACTAACCATGCCCCCTAACCAAAGTGCATCGGTAACTAACCCTGCCCCCTAAGCAAAGGGCATCTGTAACTAACCCTGCCCACTAACCAAAGGGCATCGGTAAGTAATCCTGCCCACTAACCAAAGGGCATCGGTAACTAAACCTGCCCACTAACCAAAGGGCATCGGTAAGTAATCCTGCCCACTAACGAAAAGGCATCGGTAACTAAACCTGCACACTAACCAAAGGGCATCGGTAACTAAACCTGCCCACTAACCAAAGGGCATCGGTAACTCACCAGCCCCACTAACCAAAGGGCATTTGTAAGTAACCCTGCCCACTAACAATTGAGAATCGGTAACTAAACCAGCCCAAGAACCAAAGACCATCAGTATCTAAACCTGCCCACTAACCAAAGGGCGTCGGTAACTCACAATGCACACTAAGCAAAGAGCATCAGTAACTAAACCTGCCCACGAACCAAAGGGCATTGGTAACTAACCCTGCCACCTAACAAAAGGGCATTGGCAGCTAACCATGCCCCCTAACCAAGAGGCATCGGTAACTAACCATGCCCCCTAACCAAAGGGCATCGGTAACTAACCATGCCCCCTAACCAAAGTGCATCGGGACCTAACCATGCCCCATAACCAAGGGGCATCGGAAACTAACCATGCCCCCTAACCAAAGGGCATCGGTAACTAACCATGCCCCCTAACCAAAGGGCATCAGTAACTAACCCTGCCCACTAACCAAAGGGCATCGGTAAGTAATCCTGCCCACTAACCAAAGGGCATCGGTAGCTAAACCTGCCCACTAAACAAAGGGCATCGGTAACTAAACCTGCCCAATAACCAAAGAGGATCGGTAACTAACCCTGCCCACTAACCAAAGAGGATCGGTAACTAAATCTGCCCACTAACCAAAGAGCATCGGTAAATAACACTGCATACTAACCAAAGGGGATCGGTAACTAACACTGCCCCCTAACCAAGGAGCTTCAGTAACTAAGCCTGCCCACTAACCAAAGGGCATCGCTAACTAAACCTGCCCACTAACCAGAGGGCATCGGCAACTAAACCTGCCCACTAACCAGAGGGCATCGGTAACTAACCCTGCACACTAACCAAAGGGCATTGGTAACTAAACCTGCCCACCAACCAAAGAACATCAGTAACTAACCCTGCCCACTAACCAAAGGGCATTGGTAACTAAACCTGCCCACCAACCAAAGAGGATCGGAAACTTAAGCTGTCCATTAACCAAAGGGCATCGGTAATGCACACAGCCCACTAATCAAAGAGGTTCGGTAACTAAGCATGCCGACTAACCAAAAAGGATCGGTAACTAAACCAGCCCAATAACCAACGGGCATCGGTAACTAACCCTGTCCACTAACCAAAGGGCATCGGTAACTAACCCTGCCCATTAACCAAAGGGCATCGGTAACTAACCCTGCCCACTAACCAAAGGGCATCGGTAACTAAACCTGCCCACTAACCAAAGGGCATCGGTATCTAACACTGCCCACTAACCAAAGGGCATCGGTAACTAACCCTGCCACTAACCAAAGGGCATCGGTAACTAACCTGCCCACTAACCAAAGAGGATCGGTAACTAAACCTGCCACTAACCAAAGGGCATCGGTAACTAACCTGCCCACTAACCAAAGGGCATCGGTAACTAACCTGCCCACTAACCAAAGGGCATCGGTAACTAACACTGCCCCCTATCCAAAGGAGCATCTGTAACTAACCGGCCCACTAACCAAAGGGCATCGCTAACTAAACCTGCCACTAACCAAAGGGCATCGGTAACTAACCCTGCCCACTAACCAAAGGGCATCGGTAACTAACCAGCCCACTAACAAAGGGCATCGGTAACTAAACATGCCCACTAACCAAAGGGCATCGTAACTCACACTGCCCACTAACCAAAGGGCATCGGTAACTAAACCAGCCCACTAACCAAAGGGCATCAGTAACTAACCCTGCCCCCTAACCAAAGGGCGTCGGTAACTAAACCTGCCCACTAACAAAAGGGCATCGGTAACTCACACTGCCCACTAACCAAAGGGCATCGGTAACTCACAATGCCCACTAACCAAAGGGCATCGGTAACTAACCCTGCCCACTAACCAAAGAGGATCGGTAACTAAACCTGCCCACTAACCAAATGCATCGGTAACTCACAATGCCCACTAACCAAAGAGGATCAGTAACTAAACCTGGCCACTAACCAAAGGGCATCGGCAACTCACAATGCCCACTAACCAAAGACCATCAGTAACTAACCATGCCGACCAAGCAAAAGGCATCAAAAACTAAACCTGCCCGCTAACCAAAGAGTATCGGTAACTAACCATGCCCCCTAACCAAAGGGCATCTGTAACTAACCCTGCCCACTAACAAAAGGGCATCGGTAACTAAAGATGCCCCCTAAACAAAGGGCATCGGTAACTCACCTGGACCACTATCCAAAGGGCATCGGTAACTAACCTTGCCCACTAACCAAAGGGCATCGGTAACAAAACCTGCCAACTAACCAAATACCATCGGGAACTAGATCTGCCCACTAACCAAAGAGGATCGGTAACTAAATATCCCCTCTAACCAAATGTCATCGGTAACTCACACTGCCCACTAACCAAAGAGGATCGGTAACTAAACCAGCCCACTAACCACAGAGGATCAGTAACTAAACCTGCCCACCAACCAAAGAGGATCAGTAACTAAACCTGCCCACCAACCAAAGAGGATCGGGAACTAAATATGCCCACTAACCAAATGTCATATGTAACTCACACTGCCCAATAACCAAAGAGGATCGGTAACTAAACCAGCCCACTAACCAAAGGGCATCAGTAACTAACCCTGCCCACTATCCAAAGGGCATCGGTAACTCAAATGCCCACTAACCAAAGGACATCGGTAACTAACCCTGCCCACTATCCAAAGGGCATTGTTAACTAACCCTGCCCACTATCCAAAGGGCATCTGTAACTAAACCTGCCCACCAACCAAAGAGGATCAGTAACTAAACCTGCCCACCAACCAAAGAGGATCGGTAACTAAATATGCCCACTAACCAAATGTCATCGGTAACTCACACTGCCCACTAACCAAAGAGGATCGGTAACTAAACCAGCCCACTAACCAAAGGGCATCAGTCGCTAACCCTGCCCACTATCCAAAGGGCATCGGTAACTAACCCTGCCCATTAACCAAAGGGCATCGGTAACTAACCCTGCCCACTAACCAAAGGGCATCGGTAACTAAACCTGCCCAATAACCAACGGGCATCGTTATCTAAAATTGCCCACTAACCAAAGAGGATCGGTAAATAATCCTGGCCACTAACCAAAGAGGATCGGTAACTAATCCTGCCCACTAACCAAAGAGGATCGGTAACTAATCCTGGCCACTAACCAAAGAGGATCGGTAACTAAACCTGCCCACTAACCAAAGAGCATCGGTAAATAACTCTGCCTACTAATCAAAGAGGATCGTTAACTAACACTGCCCCCTATCCAAGGAGCATCAGTAACTAAGCCGGCCCACTAACCAAAGGGCATCGCTAACTAAACCTGCCCACTAACCAGAGGGCATCGGTAACTAACCCTGCCCACTAACCAAAGGGCATTGGTAACTAAACATGCCCACAAACCAGAGAGCATCGGTAACTAACCCTGCCCACTAACCAAAGGGCATTGGTAACTAAACCTGCCCACCAACCAAAGAACATCAGTAACTAACCCTGCCCACTAACCAAAGGGCATTGGTAACTAAACCTGCCCACCAACCAAAGAGCATCGGAAACTTAATCTGCCCATTAACCAAAGGGCATCGGTAACGCACACAGCCCACTAATCAAAGAGGTTCGGTAACTAAGCATGCCGACTAAACAAAAAGGATCGGTAACTAAACAAGCCCAATAACCAAAGGGCATCGGTAACGCACACAGCCCACTAACCAAAGGGCATCGGTAACTAACCCTGCCCATTAACCAAAGGGCATCGGTAACTAACCCTGCCCACTAACCAAAGGGCATCGGTAACTAAACCTGCCCAATAACCAACGGGCATCGGTAACTAATCCAGTCCACTAACCAAAGGGCATTGTTTTCTAACCCTGCCCACTAACCAAAGGGCATCGGTAACTAACCCTGCCCACTAAGCAAAGGGCATCGGTAAATATACATGCCCACTAACCAAAGAGGATCGGTAACTAATCCTGGCCACTAACCAAAGAGGATCGGTAACTAATGCTACCCACTAACCAAAGAGAATCAGTAACTAATCCTGCCCACTAACCAAAGAGGATCGGTAACTAATCCTGCCCACTAACCAAAGGGCATCAGTAAATAAACATGGCAACTAACCAAAGGGCATCAGTAACTAAACCAGCCCACTAACCAAAGGACATCGGTAACTCACCTTGCCCACTAACCTAAGAGCATCGGTAACTAACACTGCCCACTAACCAAAGGACATCGGTAACTCACCTGCCCACTAACCAAAGGGCATCAGTAACTAACCCTGCCCACTAACCAAAGGGCATTGGAAACTAAATCTGCCTACTCACTAAAGGACATCGGTAACACACACTGCCCACTAACCAAAGAGGATCGGTAACTAAACCAGCCCACTAACCAAAGGGCATCAGTAACTAACCCTGCCCCCTAACCAAAGGGCGTCGGTAACTAAACCTGCCCACTAACAAAAGGGCATCGGTAACTCACACTGCCCACTAACCAAAGGGCATCGGTAACTCACAATGCCCACTAACCAAAGGGCATCGGTAACTAACCCTGCCCACTAACCAAAGAGGATCGGTAACTAAACCTGCCCACTAACCAAATGCATCGGTAACTCACAATGCCCACTAACCAAAGAGGATCAGTAACTAAACCTGGCCACTAACCAAAGGGCATCGGCAACTCACAATGCCCACTAACCAAAGACCATCAGTAACTAACCATGCCCACCAAGCAAAAGGCATCAAAAACTAAACCTGCCCGCTAACCAAAGAGTATCGGTAACTAACCATGCCCCCTAACCAAAGGGCATCTGTAACTAACCCTGCCCACTAACAAAAGGGCATCGGTAACTAACCATGCCCCCTAACCAAAGGGCATCGGTAACTCACCTGGCCCACTATCCAAAGGGCATCGGGAACTAACCTTGCACACTAACCAAAGGGCATCGGTAACAAAACCTGCCAACTAACCAAATACCATCGGGAACTACATCTGCCCACTAACCAAAGAGGATCGGTAACTAAATATCCCCTCTAACCAAATGTCATCGGTAACTCACACTGCCCACTAACCAAAGAGGATCGGTAACTAAACCAGCCCACTAACCAAAGAGGATCAGTAACTAAACCTGCCCACCAACCAAAGAGGATCAGTAACTAAACCTGCCCACCAACCAAAGAGGATCGGGAACTAAATATGCCCACTAACCAAATGTCATCGGTAACTCACACTGCTCAATAACCAAAGAGGATCGGTAACTAAACCAGCCCACTAACCAAAGGGCATCAGTAACTAACCCTGCCCACTATCCAAAGGGCATCGGTAACTCACCAGCCCACTAACGAAAGGGCATCGGTAACTAACCCTGCCCACTATCCAAAGGGCATTGTTAACTAACCCTGCCCACTATCCAAAGGGCATCTGTAACTAAACCTGCCCACCAACCAAAGAGGATCAGTAACTAAACCTGCCCACCAACCAAAGAGGATCGGTAACTAAATATGCCCACTAACCAAATGTCATCGGTAACTCACACTGCCCACTAACCAAAGAGGATCGGTAACTAAACCAGCCCACTAACCAAAGGGCATCAGTAGCTAACCCTGCCCACTATCCAAAGGGCATCGGTAACTCACCTGCCCACTAACGAAAGGTCATCGGTAACTAACCCTGCCCACTATCCAAAGGGCATCGTTAAATAACCCTGCCCACTATCCAAAGGGAATCGATAACTAACCCTGTCCACTAACCAAAGGGCATCGGTAACTCACCCGGCCCACTATCCAAAGGGCATCAGTTACGAACCCTGCCCACTAACCAAAGAGGATCGGTAACTAAACCTGCCCACTAACCAAATGCATCGGTAACTCACAATGCCCACTAACCAAAGAGGATCAGTAACTAAACCTGGCCACTAACCAAAGGGCATCGGCAACTCACAATGCCCACTAACCAAAGACCATCAGTAACTAACCATGCCCACCAACCAAAAGGCATCAAAAACTAAACCTGCCCGCTAACCAAAGGGCATCTGTAACTAACCCTGCCCACTAACAAAAGGGCATCGGTAACTAACCCTGCCCACTAACAAAAGGGCATCGTTAACTAACCCTGCCCACTAACCAAAGGGCATCGGCAATTCACCTGGCCCACTATCCAAAGGGCATCGGTAACTAACCCTGCCCACTAACAAAAGGGCATCGGTAACTAACCCTGCCCACTAACCAAAGGGCATCGGCAATTCACCTGGCCCACTATCCAAAGGGCATCGGTAACTAACCCTGCCCACTATCCAAAGGGCATCGGTAACTCACCTGCCCACTAACGAAAGGGCATCGGTAACTAACCCTGCCCACTATCCAAAGGGCATCGTTAACTAACCCTGCCCACTATCCAAAGGGCATCTGTAACTAAACCTGTCCACTAACCAAAGGGCATCGGTAACTCACCCGGCCCACTATCTAAAGGGCATCGGTTACGAACCCTGCCCACTAACCAAAGAGGATCGGTAACTAAACCAGCCCACTAATCAAAGGGCATCGGTAACTCACACTGCCCACTAACCAAAGGGCATCGGTAACTCACAATGCCCACTAACCAAAGGGCATCGGTAACTAACCCTGCCCACTAAGCAAAGAGGATCGGTAACTAAACCTGCCCACTAACCAAATGCATCGGTAACTCACAATGCCCACTAACCGAAGAGGATCAGTAACTAAACCTGGCCACTAACCAAAGGGCATCGGCAACTCACAATGCCCACTAACCAAAGACCATCAGTAACTAACCATGCCCACCAACCAAAAGGCATCAAAAACTAAACCTGCCCGCTAACCAAAGGGCATCTGTAACTAACCCTGCCCACTAACAAAAGGGCATCGGTAACTAACCCTGCCCACTAACAAAAGGGCATCGGTAACTAACCCTGCCCACTAACCAAAGGGCATCGGTAACTCACCTGGCCCACTATCCAAAGGGCATCGGTAACTAACCTTGCCCACTAACCAAAGGGCATCGGTAACAAAACCTGCCAACTAACCAAATACCATCGGGAACTAAATCTGCCCACTAACCAAAGAGGATCGGTAACTAAATATCCCCTCTAACCAAATGTCATCGGTAACTCACACTGCCCACTAACCAAAGAGGATCGGTAACTAAACCAGCCCACTAACCAAAGAGGATCAGTAACTAAACCTGCCCACCAACCAAAGAGGATCAGTAACTAAACCTGCCCACCAACCAAAGAGGATCGGTAACTAATTATGCCCACTAACCAAATGTCATCGGTAACTCACACTGCCCACTAACCAAAGAGGATCGGTAACTAAACCAGCCCACTAACCAAAGGGCATCAGTAACTAACCCTGCCCACTAACGAAAGGGCATCGGTAACTAACCCTGCCCACTATCCAAAGGGCATCGTTAACTAACCCTGCCCACTATCCAAAGGGCATCTGTAACCAACCATGCCCACTAACCAAAGGGCATTGGTAACTGAGCTTGCCCACTAACCAAAGAGGATCGGTAACAAAACCTGCCAACTAACCAAATACCATTGGTAACTAAACCTGCCCACTAACCAAAGGGCATCGGTATCTAAACCTGCCCGCTAACCAAAGGGCGTCGGTAACTCACAATGCACACTAACCAAAGAGCAAAAGTAACTAAATCTGCCCACTAACCAAGGGCAATCGGTAACTATGCCTGCCCACTAACCAAAGGGCATGGAAATTAACCCTGCTCACTAAACAAAGAGGATCTGTAACTAAACCTGTCCACTAACCAAAGGGAATCGGTAACTCACCCTACCCACTAACCAAAGGGCATCAAAAACTAAGCCTGCCCACCAACCAAAGAGGATCGGTAAATAACCCTGCCCACTAACAAAAGGGCATCGGTAACTAACCATGCCCCCTAACCAAAGGGCATCTGTAACTAACCCTGCCCACTAACCAAAGGACATCGGTAACTAAAACTGCCCGCTAACCAAAGGGCATC
This sequence comes from Squalus acanthias, assembly GCA_030390025.1. Classification (NCBI taxonomy): domain Eukaryota; kingdom Metazoa; phylum Chordata; class Chondrichthyes; order Squaliformes; family Squalidae; genus Squalus; species Squalus acanthias. The sequence continues at coordinate 415,105 of JASTWF010000374.1, read as the reverse complement.
GGTAACTCACCTGGCCCACTATCCAAAGGGCATCGATAACTAACCTTCCCCAATATTAACAGGGATAGTCAGAGTGTGAAAGGCTTAGAGGGTTCAAAATTCTTAAAGTGCATCCAGGAGAGCTTTTTGAGCCAGCATGTAGAAAGTCCTACAAGAGAGGGGGCGGTACAGGACCTAATTCTAGGGAATGTGGCCGGCCAAGTGGAAGAAATGCTAGTAGGTGAGCACTTTGGTGCCAGTGACCATAATACGGTGAGATTTAAGGTGGTCATGGAAAAGGACAGGGATGGGCCGGAAATAAAGGTTCTAAATTGGGGGAAGGCCGATTTTAATAGGATAAGGCAGGATCTGGCCAAAAGGGACTGGGATCAGCTGCTTGTAGGAAAATCCGCATCGGAGCAATGGGATTCTTTCAGAAGGGAGATTGAGATCATACAATGGCAGCATGTTCCCGTAAAGGTCAAGGGTGGTTCCAAAAATCGCAGGGAACCTTGGATGTCAGGGGATATACGAGAATGGATCAGGAAAAAAAGGAGGGCTTTTGGCAGATACAAAATGCTAAAGACGGAGGAAGCACTAGAGGAGTACAAAAAGTGCAGGGGGTTACTTAAAAAAGAAATTAGGAGATCAAAGAGGGGCCATGAAATAACACTGGCGAGCAAAATAAAGGCAAATCCTAAGATGTTTTATAAGTATATTAAGGGTAAGAGGATAACTAGGGAAAAAATAGGGCCCATTAGGGACAAAAGTGGCAATCTGTGTGTGGAGCCGGAAGATGTAGGTGGGGTTCTAAATGAATTTTTTGCATCTGTTTTCACTATGGGGAAGGACGATGCAGACATAAAATTAGGGCAGGGGTACTGTGATATACTCGAACATTTTAACATCGAGAGGGAGGAGGTATTGGCGGTTTTAGCAGGTCTGAAAATGGATAAATCCCCAGGTCCGGACGAAATGTATCCCAGGCTGCTGTGTGAGGCAAAGGAGGAGATTGCGGGTGCTCTAACACATATATTCAGAACCTCTCTGGCCACAGGGGATGTGCCAGAGGACTGGAGAACCGCTAATGTAGTACCATTATTCAAGAAAGGGAGTAGGGAAAAACCGGGGAACTACAGGCCAGTGAGCCTAACATCAGTGGTAGGAAAATTATTGGAAAAAATTCTGAGGGACAAAATCAGTCTCCACTTGGAGAGGCAAGGATTAATCAGGGTTAGCCAACATGGCTTTGTCAAGGGAAGATCATGTCTGACTAATTTGATTGAATTTTTTGAGGGGGTGACTAGGTGTGTGGATGAGGGTAACGCAGTGGATGTGGTATACATGGATTTCAGTAAGGCCTTCGATAAAGTCCCGCACAGGAGACTGGTCAAGAAGGTAAGAGCCCATGGATACAAAACTGGCTCAGTGGCAGAAGGCAGAGGGTGATGGTCGAAGGTTGTTTTTGTGACTGGAAGCCTGTGGCCAGTGGGGTACCACAGGGATCGGTGCTGGGTCCCTTGCTGTTTGTGGTCTACATTAACGACTTGGATATGAATGTAAAAGGTATGATCAGTAAGTTCGCGGATGATACAAAAATTGGTAGGGTGGTAAATAGCGAGGAGGGTAGCCTCAGTCTGCAGGACGATATAGATGGGTTGGTCAGATGGGCGGAACAGTGGCAAGTGGAATTTAATCCGGAAAAGTGCGAGGTGATGCACTTTGGAGGGACTAACAAGGCAAGGGAATATACAATGAATGGTAAGACCCTAGGCAAGACGGAGGGTCAGAGGGATCTTGGTGTGCAAGTACACAGATCCCTGAAGGCGGCGGAACAGGTGGATAAGGTGGTAAAAAAGGCATATGGGATACTTGCATTCATTAGCCGAGGCATAGAATATAAGAGCAAGGAGGTTATGATGGAGCTGTATAAAACACTGGTTAGGCCACATCTGAAATACTGTGTGCAGTTCTGGTCGCCACACTACAGGAAGGATGTGATAGATTTGGAGAGGGTGCAGAGGAGATTCACCAGAATGTTACCCGGGCTAGAGTGCTTCAGCTATGAAGAGAGACTGGGCAGATTGGGTTTGTTTTCCTTGGAGCAGAGGAGGCTGAGGGGGGACATGATTGAGGTGTACAAAATTATGATGGGCATAGAAAGGATGGATACTAAGGAGCTTTTTCCCATAGTGGAGGGGTCTATAACAAGGGGGCATAGATTAAAGGTAAAGGGCGGGAGGTCTAGAAGGGATTTGAGAAAGAACCTTTTCACCGAGAGGGTGGTTGGAGTCTGGAACTCACTGACTGAAAGGTTTGTGGAGGCAGGAACCCTCACAACATTCAAGAAGCATTTGGATGAGCACTTGAAATGCCATAGCATACAAGGCTACGGACCAAATGCTGGAATATGGGATTAGATTAGACAAGGCTTGATGGCTGGCGCGGACAAGATGGGCCGAAGGGCCTCTATCCGTGCTGTATAACTCTAACCAAAGGGCATTGGTAACTGAGCTTGCCCACTAACCAAAGAGGATCGGTAACTAAACCAGCCCACTAATCAAAGGGCATCAGTAACTAACACAGCCCACTAACCAAAGAGCATCAGTAACTAACCCTGCCTACGACCAAATGGCATCGGTAACTCACCTGCCCACTAACCAAAGCGCATCGGTAACTAACCATGCCCCCTAACCAAAGGGCATCTGTAACTAACCCTGCCAACTAACCAAAGGGCATTGGTAACTGAGCTTGCCCACTAACCAAAGAGGATCGGTAACAAAACCTGCCAACTAACCAAATACCATTGGTAACGAAACCTGCCCACTAACCAAAGCGGATCGGTAACTAAATATGCCCTCTAACTAAAGAGCATTGGTAACTAAACCTGCCCACCAACCAAAGCGGATCGGTAACTAAACCTGCCCACTAACCAAAGAGGATCGGAAACTATCCCAGCCCACTAACCAAAGGCCAACGATAATTAACCCTGCCCACTAACCAAAGAGGATCGGTAACTAAACCAGCCCACTAACCAAAGAGTATCGGAAACTAACCATGCCCACTGACTAAAGAGCATCGGTAACTAACCCTGCCCACGAACCAAAGGGCATCAGTAAATAAACATGCCCACTAACCAAAGGGCATCTGTAACTAACAATGCCCACTAACCAAAGGGCAATGGTAACAAAAGCTGCCCACTAACCAAAGGGCATCGGTAACTTACCTTGCCCCCTAACCAAAAGGCATCGGTAACTAACCATGCCCCCTAACCAAAGGACATTGGTAACCAACCATGCCCGCTAACCAAAGGGCATCGGCAACTAACCATGCCCCTTAACCAAAGGGCATCGGTAACTAACCATGCCCCCTAACCAAAGGGCATCGGTAACTAACCTTGCCCCCTAACCAAAAGGCATCGGTAACTAACCATGCCCTCTAACCAAAGGGCATCGGTAACTAACACTGCCCCCTAACCAAAGGGCATCGGTAACTAACCATGCCCCCTATCCAAAGGGCATCTGTAACTAACCCTGCCCACTAACCAAAGGGCATCGGTAAGTAATCCTGCCCACTAACCAAAGGGCTTCGGTAAATAAACGTGCCCAATAACCAAAGGGCATCGGTAAGTAATCCTGCCCTCTAACCAAAGGGTTTCGGTAACTAAACCTGCCCACTAACCAAAGGGCATCGGTAAATAAACATGCCCACTAACCAAAGAGGATCGGTAACTAAACCTGCCCATCAACCAAAGAGGGTCGGTAACGAACCCTGCCCACTAACCAAAGGGCATCGGTAAGTAATCCTGCCCACTAACCAAAGGGCTTCGGTAAATAAACCTGCCCACTCTCCAAAGGGCCTCAGTAAGTCACCCTGCCCACGAACCGAAGACCATCGGTAACTAACCATGCCCACCAACCAAAAGGCATCAAAAACTAAACCTGCCCGCTAACCAAAGAGTATCGGTAACTAACCCTGCCCACTAACCAAAGGGCATCGGTAACTAAACCTGCCCAATAACCAAAGGGCATCAGTAACTAACACTGCCCACTAACCAAAGGGCATCGGTAACTAACCCTGCCGACTCACCAAAGGGCATCGGTAATTAACCCTGCCCACGAACCAAAGAGGATCAGTAACTAAACCAGCCCACTAACCAAAGAGGATCGGGAACTAAACCTTGCCCACTAACCAAAGGGCATCGATAACTCACACTGCCCACTAACCAAAGAGGATCGGTAACTAAACCAGCCCACTAACCAAAGAGGATTGGTAACTAAACCAGCCCACTAACGAAAGAGTATCAGTAACTAACCATGCCCACTGACTAAAGAGCATCGGTAACTAACCCTGCCCACGAACCAAAGGGCATCGGTAAATAAATATGCCAACTAACCAAAGGGCATCGGTAACCATCCCTGCCCACTAACCAAACGGCAACGGTAACAAAACCTGCCCACTAACCAAAGTGCATCGGTAACTAACCATGGCCCCTAACCAAAGGACATCGGTAACTAACCACGCCCACTAACCAAAGGGCATCTGTAACTAACCCTGCCCCTTAACCAAAGGGCATTGGTAACTAACCATGCCCACTAACCAAAGGGCATCAGTAACTAAACATGCCACCTAACCAAAGGGCATCGGTAAGTAAAACTGCCCCCTAACCAAAGGGCATCGGTAACTAACCATGCCCCCTATCCAAAGGGCATCTGTAACTAACCCTGCCCACTAACCAAAGGGCTTCGGTAACTGAACCTGCCCACTAACCAAAGGGCATCGGTAACTAAACCTGTCCGCTAACCAAGGAGCATCAGTAACTAACCCTGCCCACTAACCAAAGGACATCGGTAACTAACACTGCCCACTAACCAAAGGGCAACGGTAACTAACAATGCCCACTAACCAAAGGGCAATGGTAACAAAAGCTGCCCACTAACCAAAGGGCATCGGTAACTTACCTTGCCCCCTAACCAAAAGGCATCGGTAACTAACCATGCCCCCTAACCAAAAGGCATCGGTAACTAACCATGCCCTCTAACCAAAGGGCATCGGTAACTAACCTGCCCACTAACCAATGGGCATTGGTAACAAAACCAGCCCACCAACCAAAGAGGATCGGTAACTTAAGCAGCCCATTAACCAAAGGGCATCGGTAACTCACACAGCCCACTAATCAAAGAGGTTCGGTAACTAAGCATGCCCACTAACCAAAGAGGATCGGTAACTAAACCAGCCAAATAACGAAAGGGCATCTGTAACTAACCCTGCCCACTAACCAAAGGGCATTGGCAATTAAACATGCCCCATAACCATAGGGCTTCGGTAACTAACCATGCCCCCTAATCAAACGGCATCGGTAATAACCATGCCCCCTAACCAAAGGGCATCGGTAAGTAATCCTGCCCACTAACCAAAGGGCATCGGTAACTAAACCAGCCCACTAACCAAAGGGCATCGGTAACTAACCATGCCCCCTAACCAAAGGGCATCGGTAATTAACCATGCCCACTTAAAAAAGGGCATCGGTAAGTAATCCTGCCCACTAACCAAAGGGCATCGGTAACTAAACCAGCCCACTAACCGAAGGGCATCGGTAAGTAATCCTGCCATCTAACCAAAGGGCTTCAGCAACTCACCCTGCCGACTAACCAAAGGGTATCGGTAACTCAGCCTGCCCACTAACGAAAAGGCATCGTTAACTAACCCTGCCCACTAATCAAAGAGGATCAGTAACTAATCCTGCCCACAAACCAAAGAGGATCGGTAATTAATCCTGCCCGCTAACCAAAGGGCATCGGTAAATAAACATGCCCACTAACCAAAGAAGATCGGTAACTAACCCTGCCCACTAACCAAAGAAGATCGGTAACTAACCCTGCCCACTAACAAAAGAGCATCGGTAACTAATACTGCCCACTAACCAAAGGGCATTGGTAACTAAACCTGCCCACCAACCAAAGTGGATCGGTAACTTAAGCAGTCACATTAACCAAAGGGCATCGGTAACTCACACAGCCCACTAATCAAAGAGGTTTGGTAACGAAGCGTGCCCACTAACCAAAGAGGATCGGTAACTAAACAAGCCCAATAACCAAAGGACATCGGTAGCTAACCCTGCCCCCTAACCAAAGGGCATCGGTAACTAACCCTGCCCAGTAATCAAAGGGCATCGGTAACTCACACTGCCCACTCACCAAAGAGGATCGGTAACTAAACCAGCCCACTATCCAAAGGGCGTCAGTAACTAACATTGCCCACTAAACAAAGGGCATCGGTAACTAACCCTGCCCACTCACCAAAGGGCATCGGTAACTAACCCTGCCCACTATCCAAAGGGCATCGGTAAATAAACATGCCCACGAACCAAAGGGCATCTGTAACTAACCATGCCCCCTAACCAAAGGACATTGGTAACTAACCCTGCCCCCTAACCAATGGGCATCGGTAACTAACCCTGCCCCCTAACCAAAGGGCATCGGTAACTAACCATGCCCCCTAACCAAAGGGCATTGGTAACTAACCATGCCCCCTAACCAAAGGGCATCGGTAACTAACCATGCTCTCTAACCAAAGGGCATCGATAACTAACCATGCCCCTAACCAAAGGGCATCTGTAACTAACCCTGCCCACTAACCAAAGGGCATCGCTAAGTAATCCGGCCCACTAACCAAAGAGTATCGGTAACTAAACCAGCCCAATAACCAAAGGGCATCGGTAAGTAAACCTGCCCTCTAACCAAAGGGCTTCGGTAACTAAACCTGCCCACTAACCAAAGGGCACCTGTAACTCACCCTGCCGACTAAGCAAAGGGTATCGGTAACTCAGCCTTCCCACTAACGAAAATGCATCGTTAACTAACCCTGCCCACTAACCAAAGGGCATCGGTAACTAAACCTGCCCCATAACCAAAGGGCATCGGGAACTCACCAGGCGCACTAACCAAAGGGCATCGGTAAGTAACCCTGCCCACTAACAATTGAGGATCGGTAACTAAACCTGCCAACTAACCAAAGACCACCGGTATCTAAACCTGCCCACTAACCAAAGGGCATCGGTAACTCCCAATGCCCACTAACCAAAGAGCATCAGTAACTAAACCTGCCCACTAACCAAAGGCAATCGGTAACTAAGCCAGCCCGCGAACCAAAGGGCATCGGTAACTCACCTGGCCCACTATCCAAAGGGCATCGGTAACTAACCTTGCCCACTAACCAAAGAGCATCAGTAACTAAACCTGCCAACCAACCAAAGAGGATCAGTAACTAAACATGCCCACTAACCAAATGGCATCGGTTACTCACACTGCCCACTAACCAAAGAGGATCGGTAACTAACGCAGCCCACTAACCAAAGGGCATCAGTAACTAACCCTGCCCACTATCCAATGGGCATCGGTAACTCACCTGCCCACTAACGAAAAGGCCTCAGTAACTAACCCTGCCCATGAACCAAAGGGCATCGGTAACTCACAATGCCCACTAACCAAAGGGTATCGGTAACTAACCCTGCCCACTATCCAAAGGGCATCGGTAACTAACCATGCCCCCTAACCAAAGGGCATCTGTAACTAACCCTGCCCACTAACCAAAGGGCATTTGTAACTGAGCTTGCCTACTAACCAAAGAGGATTGGTAACAAAACCTGACAACTAACCAAAGACCATTGGTAACTAAATCTGCCCACCAACCAAAGAGGACCGGTAAATAAACCTGCCCACTAACCAAAGAGGATCGGAAACAATCCCAGCCCACTAACCAAAGGGCATCGATAACTAACCCTGGCCACTAAGCAAAGGGCATCGGTAACTCACACTGCCCACTAACCAAAGAGGATTGGTAACTAAACCAGCCCACTGACGAAAGAGTATCGGTAACTAACCCTGCCCTGCTGACTAAAGGGCATCGGTAACAAAACCTGCCCACTAAACAAAGGGCATCGGTAACTAAACCTGCCCACTAACCGAAGGCAATTGGTAACTAACCCTGCCCACTAACCAAAGGGCAACGGTAACTAAACCGGCCCACTAACCAAAGGGCATCGGTAACTAACCCTGCCCAATAACCAAAGGGCATCGGTAACTAACCCTGCCCACTAACCAAAGGCAATCGGTAACTAAACCTGCCCACTATCCAAAGGGCATCAGTAACTAACACTGCCCACTAACCAAAGGGCATCGGTAACTGACCCTGCCGACTCACCAAAGGGCATCGGTAACTAACCCTGCCCACTAACCAAAGGGCATCGGTAAATATACATGCCCACTAACCAAAGGGCATCTGTAACTAACCCTGCCCACTAACCAAAGGGCATCGGTAACTACACCTGCCAACTATCCAAAGGGCATCAGTAACTAACACTGCCCCCTAACCAAAGGTCATCGGTAACTAACCATGCCCCCTAACCAAAGGACATCGGTAACTAACCATGCCCCCTAACCAAAGGGCATCGGTAACTAACCCTGCCCCCTAACCAAAGGGCATCGGTAACTAACCATGCCCCCTAACCAAAGGGCATCGGTAACTAACCATGCCCCTAACCAAAGGGAATCGGTAACTAACCATCCCCCCTAACCAAAGGGCATCTGTAACTAACCCTTCCCACTAACCAAAGGGCTTCGGTAAGTAATCCTGCCCACTAATCAAAGGGCATTGGTAACTAAACCTGCCCACTAACCAAAGAGGATCGGTAACTAAATATGCCCTCTAACCAAAGGGCATCGATAAATAACCCTGCCCACTAACCATAGGGCATCGGTAACTCACACTGCCCACTAACCAAAGAGGATCGGTAACTAAACCAGCCCACTAACGAAAGAGGATCGGTAACTAAACACGCCCACTAACGCCGGAGTATCGGTAACTAAACCTGCCCACTAACCAAAGGGCATTGGTAACTAACCCTGCCCACTAACCAAAGGGCATCGGTAACTAACCCTGCCCACTAACCAAAGGGCATCGGTAACTAAACCTGCCCACTATCCAAAGGGCATCAGTAACTAACAATGCCCACTAACCAAAGGGCATCGGTAACTAACCCTGCCCACTAACCAAAGGGCATCGGTAAAAAACCCTGCCCACTAACCAAAGGGCATCGGTAACTAACCCTGCCCAATAACCAAAGGGCATCGGTAAATAAAATTGCCCACTAACCAAAGAGGATCGGTAAATAATCCTGGCCACTAACCAAGAGGATCGGTAACTAATCCTGCCCACTAACCAAAGAGGATAGGTAACTAATCCTGCCCACTAACCAAAGGGCATCAGTAAATAAACATGGCAACTAACCAAAGGGCATCAGTAACTAAACCTGCCCACTAACCAAAGGGCATCGATAAATAACATGCCCACTAACCAAAGGGCATCGGTAACTAATCCTGGCCACTAACCAAAGAGGATCGGTAACTAATCCTGCCCACTAACCAAAGAGGATCGGTAACTAATCCTGCCCACTAACCAAAGAGGATCGGTAACTAAACCTGCCCACTAACCAAAGAGCATCGGTAAATAACACTGCCTACTAACCAAAGAGGATCGGTAACTAACACTGCCCACTAACCAAGGAGCATCGGTAACTAACCCTGCCCACTAACCAAAGGGCATCGGTAACTAAACCTGCCCACTAACCAAAGGGCATCAGTAACTAACAATGCCCACTAACCAAAGGGCATCGGTAACTAACATTGCCCACTAACCAAAGGGCATCGGTAAATAAACATGCCCACGAACCAAAGGGCATCTGTTACTAACCCTGCCCACTAACCAAAGGGCATCGGTAACTAACAATGCCCACACACCAAAGGGCATCGGTAACTAACCCTGCCCACTAACCAAAGGGCATCGGTAAATAAACATGCCCACGAACCAAAGGGCATCTGTTACTAACCCTGCCCACTAACCAAAGGGCATCGGTAACAAACCTGCCCACTAACCAAAGGGCATCGGTAACTAACCATGCCCCCTAACCAAAGGGCATCTGTAACTAACCCTGCCCACTAACCAAAGGGCATCGGTAACAAAACCTACCCACTAACCAAAGGGCATCGTAACTAACCTGCCCCCTAACCAAAGGTCATCGGTAACTAACCATGCCCCCTAACCAAAGGACATCGGTAACTAATCATGCCCCCTAACCAAAGGGCATCGGTAACTAACCCTGCCGCCTAACCAAAGGGTATCGGTAACTAACCATGCCCCCGAACCAAAGGGCATCAGTAACTAACCATGCCCCCTAACCAAAGGGCATCGGTAACTAACCATCCCCCCTAACCAAAGGACATCGGTAACTAACACTGCCCACTAACCAAAGGGCATCGGTAACTAACACTGCCCACTAACCAAAGGGCAACGGTAACTAACACTGCCCACTAACCAGAGGGCATCGGTAACTAACACTGCCCACTAACCAGAGGGCATCAGTAACTAACACTGCCCACTAACCAAAGGGCATCGGTAACTAAACCTGCCCACTAACCAGAGGGCATCGGTAACTAAACCTGCCCACTAACCAGAGGGCATCGGTAACTAAACCTGCCCACTAACCAAAGGACATTGGTAACTAAACCTGCCCACTAACCAAAGAGCATCGTTAACTAACCCTGCCCACTAGCCAAAGGGCATCGGTAACTAAACATGCCCACTAGCCAAAGGGCATCAGTAACTAACCATGCCCACTAGCCAAAGGGCATCGGTAACTACACCTGCCCACTAACCAATGGGCATTGGTAACAAGACCAGCCAACCAACCAAAGAGGATCGGTAACTTAAGCAGCACATTAACCAAAGGGCATCGGTAACTCACACAGCCCACTAATCAAAGAGGTTCGGTAACTAAGCATGCCCACTAACCAAAGAGGATCGGTAACTAAACCAGCCAAATAACCAAAGGGCATCTGTAACTAACCCTGCCCCCTAATCAAACGGCATCGGTAATAACCATGCCCCCTAACCAAAGGGCATCGGTAACTAACCATGCCCACTAACCAAAGGGCATCGGTAAGTAATCCTGCCCACTAACCAAAGGGCATCGGTAACTAAACCAGCCCACTAACCAAAGGGCATCGGTAACTAACCATGCCCCCTAACCAAAGGGCATCGGTAACTAACCATGCCCACTAAAAAAAGGGCATCGGTAAGTAATCCTGCCCACTAACCAAAGGGCATCGGTAACTAAACCAGCCCACTAACCGAAGGGCATCGGTAAGTAATCCTGCCATCTAACCAAAGGGCTTCGGCAACTCACCCTGCCGACTAACCAAAGGGTATCGGTAACTCAGCCTGCCCACTAACGAAAAGGCATCGTTAACTAACCCTGCCCACTAATCAAACAGGATCGGTAACTAATCCTGCCCACAAACCAAAGAGGATCAGTAACTAATCCTGCCCACTAACCAAAGAGGATCGGTAATTAATCCTGCCCGCTAACCAAAGGGCATCGGTAAATAAACATGCCCACTAACCAAAGAAGATCGGTAACTAACCCTGCCAATAACCAAAGAAGATCGGTAACTAATACTGCCCACTAACCAAAGGGCATTGGTAACTAAACCTGCCCACTAACCAAAGGGCATTGTTAACTAAACCTGCCCACCAAGCAAAGTGGATCGGTAACTTAAGCAGTCACATTAACCAAAGGGCATCGGTAACTCACGCAGCCCACTAATCAAAGAGGTTTGGTAACTAAGCGTGCCCACTAACCAAAGAGGATCGGTAACTAAACCAGCCCAATAACCAAAGGGCATCGGTAACTAACCCTGCCCCCTAACCAAAGGGCATCGGTAACTAACCCTGCCCAGTAACCAAAGGGCATCGGTAGCTCACACTGCCCACTCACCAAAGAGGATCGGTAACTAAACCAGCCCACTATCCAAAGGGCGTCAGTAACTAACACTGCCCACTAAACAAAGGGCATCGGTAACTAACCCTGCCCACTCACCAAAGGGCATCGGTAACTAACCCTGCCCACTATCCAAAGGGCATCGGTAAATAAACATGCCCACGAACCAAAGGGCATCTGTAACTAACCATGCCCCCTAACCAAAGGACATTGGTAACTAACCCTGCCCCCTAACCAATGGGCATCGGTAACTAACCCTGCCCCCTAACCAAAGGGCATCGGTAACTAACCATGCCCCCTAACCAAAGGGCATTGGTAACTAACCATGCCCCCTAACCAAAGGGCATCGGTAACTAACCATGCTCTCTAACCAAAGGGCATCGATAACTAACCATGCCCCCTAACCAAAGGGCATCTGTAACTAACCCTGCCCACTAACCAAAGGGCATCGCTAAGTAATCCGGCCCACTAACCAAAGAGTATCGGTAACTAAACCAGCCCAATAACCAAAGGGCATCGGTAAGTAAACCTGCCCTCTAACCAAAGGGCTTCGGTAACTAAACCTGCCCACTAACCAAAGGGCACCTGTAACTCACCCTGCCGACTAAGCAAAGGGTATCGGTAACTCAGCCTTCCCACTAACGAAAATGCATCGTTAACTAACCCTGCCCACTAACCAAAGGGCATCGGTAACTAAACCTGCCCCATAACCAAAGGGCATCGGGAACTCACCAGCGCACTAACCAAAGGGCATCGGTAAGTAACCCTGCCCACTAACAATTGAGGATCGGTAACTAAACCTGCCAACTAACCAAAGACCACCGGTATCTAAACCTGCCCACGAACCAAAGGGCATCGGTAACTCCAATGCCCACTAACCAAAGAGCATCTGTAACTAAACCTGCCCACTAACCAAAGGGAATCGGTAACTAAGCCAGCCCGCGAACCAAAGGGCATCGGTAACTCACCTGGCCCACTATCCAAAGGGCATCGGTAACTAACCTTGCCCACTAACCAAAGAGCATCAGTAACTAAACCTGCCAACCAACCAAAGAGATCAGTAACTAAACAGGCCCACTAACCAAATGGCATCGGTTACTCAACACTGCCCACTAACCAAAGAGGATCGGAACTAACGCAGCCCACTAACCAAAGGGCATCAGGAACTAACCCTGCCCACTATCCAATGGGCATAGGTAACTCACCTGCCCACTAACAAAAGGCCTCAGTAACTAACCCTGCCCATGAACCAAAGGGCATCGGTAACTCACAATGCCCACTAACCAAAGGGTATCGGTAACTAACCCTGCCCACTATCCAAAGGGCATCGGTAACTAACCATGCCCCCTAACCAAAGGGCATCTGTAACTAACCCTGCCCACTAACCAAAGGGCATTTGTAACTGAGCTTGCCTACTAACCAAAGAGGATTGGTAACAAAACCTGACAACTAACCAAAGACCATTGGTAACTAAATCTGCCCACCAACCAAAGAGGACCGGTAAATAAACCTGCCCACTAACCAAAGAGGATCGGAAACAATCCCAGCCCACTAACCAAAGGGCATCGATAACTAACCCTGGCCACTAAGCAAAGGGCATCGGTAACTCACACTGCCCACTAACCAAAGAGGATTGGTAACTAAACCAGCCCACTGACGAAAGAGTATCGGTAACTAACCCTGCCCTGCTGACTAAAGGGCATCGGTAACAAAACCTGCCCACTAAACAAAGGGCATCGGTAACTAAACCTGCCCACTAACCGAAGGCAATTGGTAACTAACCCTGCCCACTAACCAAAGGGCAACGGTAACTAAACCGGCCCACTAACCAAAGGGCATCGGTAACTAACCCTGCCCAATAACCAAAGGGCATCGGTAACTAACCCTGCCCACTAACCAAAGGCAATCGGTAACTAAACCTGCCCACTATCCAAAGGGCATCAGTAACTAACACTGCCCACTAACCAAAGGGCATCGGTAACTGACCCTGCCGACTCACCAAAGGGCATCGGTAACTAACCCTGCCCACTAACCAAAGGGCATCGGTAAATATACATGCCCACTAACCAAAGGGCATCTGTAACTAACCCTGCCCACTAACCAAAGGGCATCGGTAACTACACCTGCCAACTATCCAAAGGGCATCAGTAACTAACACTGCCCCCTAACCAAAGGTCATCGGTAACTAACCATGCCCCCTAACCAAAGGACATCGGTAACTAATCATGCCCCCTAACCAAAGGGCATCGGTAACTAACCCTGCCCCCTAACCAAAGGGCATCGGTAACTAACCATGCCCCCTAACCAAAGGGCATCGGTAACTAACCATGCCCCCTAACCAAAGGGAATCGGTAACTAACCATCCCCCCTAACCAAAGGGCATCTGTAACTAACCCTTCCCACTAACCAAAGGGCTTCGGTAAGTAATCCTGCCCACTAATCAAAGGGCATTGGTAACTAAACCTGCCCACTAACCAAAGAGGATCGGTAACTAAATATGCCCTCTAACCAAAGGGCATCGATAAATAACCCTGCCCACTAACCATAGGGCATCGGTAACTCACACTGCCCACTAACCAAAGAGGATCGGTAACTAAACCAGCCCACTAACGAAAGAGGATCGGTAACTAAACACGCCCACTAACGCCGGAGTATCGGTAACTAAACCTGCCCACTAACCAAAGGGCATTGGTAACTAACCCTGCCCACTAACCAAAGGGCATCGGTAACTAACCCTGCCCACTAACCAAAGGGCATCGGTAACTAAACCTGCCCACTATCCAAAGGGCATCAGTAACTAACAATGCCCACTAACCAAAGGGCATCGGTAACTAACATTGCCCACTAACCAAAGGGCATCGGTAAATAAACATGCCCACGAACCAAAGGGCATCTGTTACTACCCCTGCCCACTAACCAAAGGGCATCGGTAACTAACAATGCCCACACACCAAAGGGCATCGGTAACTAACCCTGCCCACTAACCAAAGGGCATCGGTAAATAAACATGCCCACGAACCAAAGGGCATCTGTTACTAACCCTGCCCACTAACCAAAGGGCATCGGTAACAAAACCTGCCCACTAATCAAAGGGCATTGGTAACTAAACCTGCCCACTAACCAAAGAGGATCGGTAACTAAATATGCCCTCTAACCAAAGGGCATCGATAAATAACCCTGCCCACTAACCATAGGGCATCGGTAACTCACACTGCCCACTAACCAAAGAGGATCGGTAACTAAACCAGCCCACTAACGAAAGAGGATCGGTAACTAAACACGCCCACTAACGCCGGAGTATCGGTAACTAAACCTGCCCACTAACCAAAGGGCATTGGTAACTAACCCTGCCCACTAACCAAAGGGCATCGGTAACTAACCCTGCCCACTAACCAAAGGGCATCGGTAACTAAACCTGCCCACTATCCAAAGGGCATCAGTAACTAACAATGCCCACTAACCAAAGGGCATCGGTAACTAACATTGCCCACTAACCAAAGGGCATCGGTAAATAAACATGCCCACGAACCAAAGGGCATCTGTTACTAACCCTGCCCACTAACCAAAGGGCATCGGTAACTAACAATGCCCACACACCAAAGGGCATCGGTAACTAACCCTGCCCACTAACCAAAGGGCATCGGTAAATAAACATGCCCACGAACCAAAGGGCATCTGTTACTAACCCTGCCCACTAACCAAAGGGCATCGGTAACAAAACCTGCCCACTAACCAAAGGGCATCGGTAACTAACCATGCCCCCTAACCAAAGGGCATCTGTAACTAACCCTGCCCACTAACCAAAGGGCATCGGTAACAAAACCTACCCACTAACCAAAGGGCATCGGTAACTAACCCTGCCCCCTAACCAAAGGTCATCGGTAACTAACCATGCCCCCTAACCAAAGGACATCGGTAACTAATCATGCCCCCTAACCAAAGGGCATCGGTAACTAACCCTGCCGCCTAACCAAAGGGTATCGGTAACTAACCATGCCCCCGAACCAAAGGGCATCAGTAACTAACCATGCCCCCTAACCAAAGGGCATCGGTAACTAACCATCCCCCCTAACCAAAGGACATCGGTAACTAACACTGCCCACTAACCAAAGGGCATCGGTAACTAACACTGCCCACTAACCAAAGGGCAACGGTAACTAACACTGCCCACTAACCAGAGGGCATCGGTAACTAACACTGCCCACTAACCAGAGGGCATCAGTAACTAACACTGCCCACTAACCAAAGGGCATCGGTAACTAAACCTGCCCACTAACCAGAGGGCATCGGTAACTAAACCTGCCCACTAACCAGAGGGCATCGGTAACTAAACCTGCCCACTAACCAAAGGGCATTGGTAACTAAACCTGCCCACTACCAAAGAGCATCGTTAACTAACCCTGCCCACTAGCCAAAGGGCATCGGTAACTAAACATGCCCACTAGCCAAAGGGCATCAGTAACTAACCATGCCCACTAGCCAAAGGGCATCGGTAACTACACCTGCCCACTAACCAATGGCATTGGTAACAAAACCAGCCAACCAACCAAAGAGGATCGGTAACTTAAGCAGCACATTAACCAAAGGGCATCGGTAACTCACACAGCCCACTAATCAAAGAGGTTCGGTAACTAAGCATGCCCACTAACCAAAGAGGATCGGTAACTAAACCAGCCAAATAACCAAAGGGCATCTGTAACTAACCCTGCCCCCTAATCAAACGGCATCGGTAATAACCATGCCCCCTAACCAAAGGGCATCGGTAACTAACCCTGCCCACTAACCAAAGGGCATCGGTAAGTAATCCTGCCCACTAACCAAAGGGCATCGGTAACTAAACCAGCCCACTAACCAAAGGGCATCGGTAACTAACCATGCCCCCTAACCAAAGGGCATCGGTAACTAACCATGCCCACTATAAAAGGGCATCGGTAAGTAATCCTGCCCACTAACCAAAGGGCATCGGTAACTAAACCAGCCCACTAACCGAAGGGCATCGGTAAGTAATCCTGCCATCTAACCAAAGGGCTTCGGCAACTCACCCTGCCGACTAACCAAAGGGTATCGGTAACTCAGCCTGCCCACTAACGAAAAGGCATCGTTAACTAACCCTGCCCACTAATCAAACAGGATCGGTAACTAATCCTGCCCACGAACCAAAGAGGATCAGTAACTAATCCTGCCCACTAACCAAAGAGGATCGGTAATTAATCCTGCCCGCTAACCAAAGGGCATCGGTAAATAAACATGCCCACTAACCAAAGAAGATCGGTAACTAACCCTGCCAATAACCAAAGAAGATCGGTAACTAATACTGCCCACTAACCAAAGGGCATTGGTAACTAAACCTGCCCACTAACCAAAGGGCATTGTTAACTAAACCTGCCCACCAAGCAAAGTGGATCGGTAACTTAAGCAGTCACATTAACCAAAGGGCATCGGTAACTCACACAGCCCACTAATCAAAGAGGTTTGGTAACTAAGCGTGCCCACTAACCAAAGAGGATCGGTAACTAAACCAGCCCAATAACCAAAGGGCATCGGTAACTAACCCTGCCCCCTAACCAAAGGGCATCGGTAACTAACCCTGCCCAGTAACCAAAGGGCATCGGTAGCTCACACTGCCCACTCACCAAAGAGGATCGGTAACTAAACCAGCCCACTATCCAAAGGGCGTCAGTAACTAACACTGCCCACTAAACAAAGGGCATCGGTAACTAACCCTGCCCACTCACCAAAGGGCATCGGTAACTAACCCTGCCCACTATCCAAAGGGCATCGGTAAATAAACATGCCCACTGACCAAAGGGCATCTGTAACTAACCATGCCCCCTAACCAAAGGACATTGGTAACTAACCCTGCCCCCTAACCAATGGGCATCGGTAACTAACCCTGCCCCCCAACCAAAGGGCATCGGTAACTAACCATGCCCCCTAACCAAAGGGCATCGGTAACTAACCATGCCCCCTAACCAAAGGGCATCGGTAACTAACCATGCTCTCTAACCAAAGGGCATCGATAACTAACCATGCCCCCTAACCAAAGGGCATCTGTAACTAACCCTGCCCACTAACCAAAGGGCATCGCTAAGTAATCCTGCCCACTAACCAAAGAGTATCGGTAACTAAACCAGCCCAATAACCAAAGGGCATCGGTAAGTAAACCTGCCCTCTAACATAGAAACATAGAATCTAGGAGCAGGAGTAGGCCATTCGGCCCGTCGAGCCTGCTCCACCATTCAATACGATCATGGCTGATCATCCAAATCCAGTACCCTGTCCCTGCTTTAATCCCCACAGTACACATATCCCACCCTACCCCCGTAACCCCACATATTTAATTCCCCCTAACATATCCCATCCTATCCCCATAACCCCACATATTTAATCCCCCCCTAACACTAAGGGTCAATTTATCAGAGCCAAATTAACCTAACCCACACATTTTTGGACTGTGGGAGGAAACCGGAGCACCCGGAGGAAACCCACGCAGACACGGGGAGAATGTGTAAACTCCACACAGACAGTCACCCGAGGTCAGATTCGAACCCGGGTCCCTGGCGCTGTGAGGCACCAGTGCTAACCACTATGCCACCGTAGGGCTTCGGTAACTAAACCTGCCCACTAACCAAAGGGCACCTGTAACTCACCCTGCCGACTAAGCAAAGGGTATCGGTAACTCAGCCTTCCCACTAACGAAAAGGCATCATTAACTAACCCTGCCCACTAACCAAAGGGCATCGGTAACTAAACCTGCCCCATAACCAAAGGGCATCGGGAACTCACCAGGCGCACTAACCAAAGGGCATCGGTAAGTAACCCTGCCCACTAACAATTGAGGATCGGTAACTAAACCTGCCAACTAACCAAAGACCACCGGTATCTAAACCTGCCCACTAACCAAAGGGCATCGGTAACTCCCAATGCCCACTAACCAAAGAGCATCATTAACTAAACCTGCCCACTAACCAAATGCAATCGGTAACTAAGCCAGCCCGCTAACCAAAGGGCATCGGTAACTCACCTGGCCCACTATCCAAAGGGCATCGGTAACTAACCTTGCCCACTAACCAAAGAGCATCAGTAACTAAACCTGCCAACCAACCAAAGAGGATCAGTAACTAACCCTGCCCACTAACCAAATGGCATCGGTTACTCACACTGCCCACTAAGCAAAGAGGATCGGTAACTAACGCAGCCCACTAACCAAAGGGCATCAGTAACTAACCCTGCCCACTATCCAAAGGGCATCGGTAACTCACCTGCCCACTAACGAAAAGGCATCAGTAACTAACCCTGCCCACTATCCAAAGGGCATCAGTAACTCACAATGCCCACTAACCAAAGGGTATCGGTAACTAACCCTGCCCACTATCCAAAGGGCATCGGTAACTAACCATGCCCACTAACCAAAGGGCATCTGTAACTAACCCTGCCCACTAACCAAAGGGCATTTGTAACTGAGCTTGCCTACTAACCAAAGAGGATTGGTAACAAAACCTGCCAACTAACCAAGTACCATTGGTAACTAAATCTGCCCACCAACCAAAGAGGACTGGTAAATAAACCTGCCCACTAACCAAAGAGGATCGGAAACAATCCCAGCCCACTAACCAAAGGGCATCGATAACTAACCCTGGCCACTAACCAAAGGGCATCGGTATCTCACACTGCCCACTAACCAAAGAGGATTGGTAACTAAACCAGCCCACTGACGAAAGAGTATCGGTAACTAACCCTGCCCTGCTGACTAAAGGGCATCGGTAACTAAACCTGCCCACTAACCAAAGGGCATCGGTAACTAAACCTGCCCACTAACCGAAGGCAATTGGTAACTAACCCTGCCCACTAACCAAAGGGCATCGGTAACTAAACCTGCCCACTAACCAAAGGGCATCGGTAACTAACCCTGCCCAGTAACCAAAGGGCATCGGTAACTAACACTGCCCACTAACCAAAGGCAATCGGTAACTAAACCTGCCCACTATCCAAAGGGCATCAGTAACTAACACTGCCCACTAACCAAAGGGCATCGGTAACTAACCCTGCCGACTCACCAAAGGGAATCGGTAACTAACCCTGCCCACTAACCAAAGGGCATCGTTAAATATACATGCCCACTAACCAAAGGGCATCTGTAACTAACCCTGCCCACTAACCAAAGGGCATCGGTAACTAAACCTGCCAACTATCCAAAGGGCATCAGTAACTAACACTGCCCCCTAACCAAAGGTCATCGGTAACTAACCATGCCCCCTAACCAAAGGACATGGGTAACTAATCATGCCCCCTAACCAAAGGGCATCGGTAACTAACCCTGCCCCCTAACCAAAGGGCATCGGTAACTAACCATGCCCCCTAACCAAAGGGCATCGGTAACTAACCATGCCCCCTAACCAAAGGGAATTGGTAACTAACCATCCCCCCTAACCAAAGGGCATCTGTAACTAACCCTTCCCACTAACCAAAGGGCTTCGGTAAGTAATCCTGCCCACTAAACAAAGGGCATCGTTAACTAAACCTGCCAACTAACCAAATACCATTGGTAACTAAACCTGTCCACTAACCAAAGGGCATCGGTAAGTAATCCTGCCCACTAATCAAAGGGCATTGGTAACTAAACCTGCCCACTAACCAAAGAGGATCGGTAACTAAATATGCCCTCTAACCAAAGGGCATCGATAACTAACCCTGCCCACTAACCAAAGGGCATCGGTAACTCACACTGCCCACTAACCAAAGAGGATCGGTAACTAAACCAGCCCACTAACGAAAGAGGATCGGTAACTAAACCCGCCCACTAACGACGGAGTATCGGTAACTAAAGCTGCCCACTAACCAAAGGGCATCGGTAACTAACCCTGCCCACTAACCAAAGGGCATCGGTAATTAACCTGCCCACTAACCAAAGGGCATCGGTAACTAAACGTGCCCACTATCCAAAGGGCAGCAGTAACTAACAATGCCCACTAACCAAAGGGCATCGGTAACTAACCTTGCCCACACACCAAAGGGCATCGGTAACTAACCCTGCCCACTAACCAAAGGGCATCGGTAAATAAACATGCCCACTAACCAAAGGGCATCTGTTACTAACCCTGCCCACTAACCAAAGGGCATTGGTAACAAAACCTGCCCACTAACCAAAGGGCATCGGTAACTAACCATGCCCCCTAACCAAAGGGAATCTGTAACTAACCCTGCCCACTAACCAAAGGGCATCAGTAACAAAACCTGCCCCCTAACCAAAGGGCATCGGTAACTAACCCTGCCCCCTAACCAAAGGGCATCGGTAACTAACCATGCCCCCTAACCAAAGGGCATCAGTAACTAACCCTTCCCACTAACCAAAGGGCTTCGGTAAGTCATCCTGCCCACTAACCAAAGGGCATCGTTAACTAAACCTGCCAACTAACCAAGTACCATTGGTAGCTAAACCTGTCCACTAACCAAAGGGCATCAGTAAGTAATCCTGCCCACTAACCAAAGAGCATCGGAAACTATCCCAGCCCACTAACCAAAGGGCATCGATAACTAACCCTGCCCACTAACCAAAGGGCATCGGTAACTCACACTGCATACTAACCAAAGAGGATCTGTAACTAAACCTGCCCACTAACCAGAGGGCATCGGTAACTAAACCTGCCCACTAACCAAAGGACATCGGTAACTAAACCTGCGCACTAACCAAAGAGCATCGTTAACTAACCCTGCCCACTAGCCAAAGGGAATCGGTAACTAAACATGCCCACTAGCCAAAGTACATCAGTAACTAAACCTGCCCACTAACCAAAAAGCATTGTTAACTAACCCTGCCCACTAGCCAAAGGGCATCGGTAACTATACCTGCCCACTAACCAATGGGCATTGGTAACAAAACCAGCCCACCAACCAAAGAGGATCGGTAACTTAAGCAGCCCATTAACCAAAGGGCATCGGTAACTCACACAGCCCACTAATCAAAGAGGTTCGGTAACTAAGCATGCCCACTAACCGAAGAGGATCGGTAACTAAACCAGCCAAATAACCAAAGGGCATCTGTAACTAACCTTGCCCCCTAACCAAAGGGCATTGGCAATTAACCATGCCCCATAACCATAAGGCATCGGTAACTAACCATGCCCCCTAATCAAACGGCATCGGTAATAACCATGCCCCCTAACCAAAGGGCATCGGTAACTAACCATGCCCCCTAACCAAAGGGCATCTGTAACTAACCCTGCCCACTAACCAAAGGGCATCGGTAAGTTATCCTGCCCACTAACCAAAGGGCATCGGTAACTAAACCAGCCCACTAACCAAAGGGCATCGGTAACTAACCATGCCCCCTAACCAAAGGGCATCGGTAACTAACCGTGCCCACTAAAAAAAGGGCATCAGTAAGTAATCCTGCCCACTAACCAAAGGGCATCGGTAACTAAACCAGCCCACTAACCAAAGGGCATCGGTAAGTAATCCTGCCATCTAACCAAAGGGCTTCGGCAACTCACCCTGCCGACTAACCAAAGGGTATCGGTAACTCAGCCTGCCCACTAACGAAAAGGCATCGTTAACTAACCCTGCCCACTAATCAAAGACGATCGGTAACTAATCCTGCCCACGAACCAAAGAGGATCAGTAACTAATCCTGCCCACTAACCAAAGAGGATCGGTAATTAATCCTGCCCGCAAACCAAAGGGCATCGGTAAATAAACATGCCCACTAACCAAAGAAGATCGGTAACTAACCCTGCCCACTAACCAAAGAAGATCGGTAACTAACCCTGCCCACTAACAAAAGAGCATCGGTAACTAATACTGCCCACTAACCAAAGGGCATCGGTAACTAAACCTGCCCACTAACCAAAGGGCATTGGTAACTAAACCTGCCCACCAAGCAAAGTTGATCGGTAACTAACCCTGCCCAGTAACCAAAGGGCATCGGTAACACACACTGCCCACTCACCAAAGGGCATCGGTAACTAACCCTGCCCACTCACCAAAGGGCATCGGTAACTAACCCTGCCCACTATCCTAGGGCATCGGTAAATAAACATGCCCACGAACCAAAGGGCATCTGTAACTAACCATGCCCCCTAACCAAAGGACATTGGTAACTAACACTGCCCCCTAACCAATGGGCATCGGTAACTAACCCTGCCCCCTAACCAAAGGGCATCGGTAACTAACCATGCCCCCAAACCAAAGGGCATTGGTAACTAACCATGCCCCCTAATCAAAGGGCATCGGTAACTAACCATGCTCTCTAACCAAAGGGCATCGATAACTAACCATGCCCCCTAACCAAAGGGCATCTGTAACTAACCCTGCCCACTAACCAAAGGGCATCGCTAAGTAATCCTGCCCACTAACCAAAGAGTATCGGTAACTAAACCAGCCCAATAACCAAAGGGCATCGGTAAGTAAACCTGCCCTCTAACCAAAGGGCTTCGGTAACTAAACCTGCCCACTAACCAAAGGGCACCTGTAACTCACCCTGCCGACTAAGCAAAGGGTATCGGTAACTCAGCCTTCCCACTAACGAAAAGGCATCGTTAACTAACCCTGCCCACTAACCAAAGGGCATCGGTAACTAGACCTGCCCCATAAACAAAGGGCATCGGGAACTCACCAGGCGCACTAACCAAAGGGCATCGGTAAGTAGCCCTGCCCACTAACAATTGAGGATCGGTAACTAAACCTGCCAACTAACCAAAGACCACCGGTATCTAAACCTGCCCACTAACCAAAGGGCATCGGTAACTCCCAATGCCCACTAACCAAAGAGCATCAGTAACTAAACCTGCCCACTAACCAAAGGCAATCGGTAACTAAGCCAGCCCGCTAACCAAAAGGCATCGGTAACTCACCTGGCCCACTATCCAAAGGGCATCGGTAACTAACCTTGCCCACTAACCAAAGAGCATCAGTAACTAAACCTGCCAACCAACCAAAGAGGATCAGTAACTAACCCAGCCCACTAACCAAAGGGCATCAGTAACTAACCCTGCCCACTATCCAAAGGGCATCGGTAACTCACCTGCCCACTAACGAAAAGGCATCAGTAACTAACCCTGCCGACTATCGAAAGGGCATCGGTAACTAACCCTGCCCCTGAACCCAAAGGGCATCGGTAACTCACAATGCCCACTAACCAAAGGGTATCGGTAACTAACCCTGCCCACTATCCAAAGGGCATCGGTAACTAACCATGCCCCCTAACCAAAGGGCATCTGTAACTAACCCTGCCCACTAACCAAAGGGCATTTGTAACTGAGCTTGCCTACTAACCAAAGAGGATTGGTAACAAAACCTGACAACGAACCAAATACCATTGGTAACTAAATCTGCCCACCAACCAAAGAGGACCGGTAAATAAACCTGCCCACTAACCAAAGAGGATCAGAAACAATCCCAGCCCACTAACCAAAGGGCATCGATAACTAACCCTGGCCAATAACCAAAGGGCATCGGTAACTCACACTGCCCACTAACCAAAGAGGATTGGTAACTAAACCAGCCCACTGACGAAAGAGTATCGGTAACTAACCCTGCCCTGCTGACTAAAGGGCATCGGTAACTAAACCTGCCCACTAACCAAAGGGCATCGGTAACTAAACCTGCCCACTAACCGAAGGCAATTGGTAACTAACCCTGCCCACTAACCAAAGGGCATCGGTAACTAAACCTGCCCACTAACCAAAGGGCATCGGTAACTAACCCTGCCCAATAACCAAAGGGTATCGGTAACTAACCCTGCCCACTAACCAAAGGCAATCGGTAACTAAACCTGCCCACTATCCAAAGGGCATCAGTAACTAACACTGCCCACTAACCAAAGGGCATCGGTAACTAACCCTGCCGACTCACCAAAGGGCATCGGTAACTAACCCTGCCCACTAACCAAAGGGCATCGGTAAATATACATGCCCACTAACCAAAGGGCATCTGTAACTAACCCTGCCCACTAACCAAAGGGCATCGGTAACTAAACCTGCCAACTATCCAAAGGGCATCAGCAACTAACACTGCCCCCTAACCAAAGGTCATCGGTAACTAACCATGCCCCCTAACCAAAGGACATCGGTAACTAATCATGCCCCCTAACCAAAGGGCATCGGTAACTAACCCTGCCCCCTAACCAAAGGGCATCGGTAACTAACCATGGCCCCTAACCAAAGGGAATCGGTAACTAACCATCCCCCCTAACCAAAGGGCATCTGTAACTAACCATCCCCCCTAACCAAAGGGCATCTGTAACTAACCCTTCCCACTAACCAAAGGGCTTCGGTAAGTAATCCTGCCCACTAATCAAAGGGCATTGGTAACTAAACCTGCCCACTAACCAAAGAGGATCGGTAACTAAATATGCCCTCTAACCAAAGGGCATCGATAACTAACCCTGCCCACTAACCAAAGGGCATCGGTAACTCACACTGCCCACTAACCAAAGAGGATCGGTAACTAAACCAGCCCACTAACGAAAGAGGATCGGTAACTAAACCCGCCCACTAACGACGGAGTATCGGTAACTAAACCTGCCCACTAACCAAAGGGCATCGGTAACTAACCCTGCCCACTAACCAAAGGGCATCGGTAACTAACCCTGCCCACTAACCAAAGGGCATCGGTAACTAAACCTGCCCACTATCCAAAGGGCATCAGTAACTAAAAATGCCCACTAACCAAAGGGCATCGGTAACTAACCTTGCCCACACACCAAAGGGCATCGGTAACTAACCCTGCCCACTAACCAAAGGGCATCGGTAAATAAACATGCCCACTAACCAAAGGGCATCTGTTACTAACCCTGCCCACTAACCAAAGGGCATCGGTAACAAAACCTGCCCACTAACCAAAGGGCATCGGTAACTAACCATGCCCCCTAACCAAAGGGCATCTGTAACGAACCCTGCCCACTAACCAAAGGGCATCGGTAACAAAACCATGAGGAGTCCTCCTGCCGATGTGCGTTACTCAATGAGCAGGGCACGAACCTCATTGCTGGCGTGGATCCTGGGATCGATCGTCTGCAGCATAAACCACGTGGCATTGCGGAGAATGAAGGTGGAAATCAGATTCCAGTGGATGATGTTCCTTAGACACCGGATGCTCCTAATATGGGAACGAAGAGAACACATTGAACAGACGTCCTGTTCCATTAGTGAAGCTTCTTTTGCTCTGTATTAGTCCCTGTGCATGTGCTGACTTGCGGCTAAATTCAATAGGCCCGAAAACAGGCGTGGGGATCACGATGTGCGATTAACCCGCGCCCGTTGCTTCTGCTCCAGGCAGCAAGCTCATTAACATGATTGGAGCATTCAGCCAGCACTGAACGTGCTGTGGAGTGGCTGAGCGCCTCAGCAGGGGCCCCAAGTTTGTGCAAGCACCACTTTAAGGGGAGGTGCATTCTGGCTGGAGCAGGTGCTGGAGCTCCTTGTGGAATAGATTCTGAGCAGGAATAACACTGAATAATAGCACAACAAATGCTCCAGGTTCTCTGACGGTGGACATGAGGAGAAGGGTGTCATAAATCGCAAGTAACAACTCAGGAAGTACTACTGGGTGGCCAGCTGGGGCGCCGTCCAGGGAGTATAAATACTCAGGCATGGGCCCACCTTGGGCAGAGACAATCTGGAAACAGGAAGCTAGTGACTGCTAACTAGACCTCCATGTTTTGTTACAAGTTGATTAAAGCCTTTCTTTATGTTCAAGTGCGTAGTGAGTCTTTATTACGTCAAAGGGTCCTCTACCAACAGGGAGCCAGGAGGTCCTTCAGACAAACTCTGCAAAGGCAGTGGGAGCAGATAGCCGTGGTGGTCACTGCCAGGAGTCAAGCCCCGAGGAGATAGCTGTGGTGGTCACTGCCAGGAGTCAAGCCCCGAGGAGATAGCCGTGGTGGTCACTGCCAGGAGTCAAGCCCCGAGGAACTGGATGCAGTGCCTCAAAAAGTTCAATGAACTCACACGAGTGGTCGAGGTCAGTGAATTCATCTTCAAATATCCCACTAACTGTACACACTCCTCTTCACTCACCTACCAACAATCTCTATCAATCCCGACTCATACCTCACATTCATAGCTTCACCTCACCCTCACACACTTAGCACTGTTGTAAGCCTCACACCCACGTCTCACAGCCTGCACACACTGCCAGCTATTCAACCATCACCCAATCACATTGCACCACACTCACTGACACACTTCCCTCTTTCTTGCAGGACAAGTTGATGCATAACCGGAGGCAGCAGGAGCTAACCAGCGGGGACAGGCACGGCTGCATGACCCCTCCCCGATGGAGGAGACGATGGCCACCATCACTGGAGCGGCCATCGCTGAGGCCGTGACAAGCATCTGGGTTGAAACCATCGAAGATGACGGTATCCTCATACCTAATCCTCCTTCTCGTATCCCACTTCCCCCTCCTCTCACAATCTCTTCTGATTTACAAGTTGCGCATGGTGTAAGCATGCACCTCTTGCTTCCCGCCCTTCCTCTCACCACAACCCTACCCTTGTGCCTTTCTCCTTTCAGATAGCCAAGAACTGCCACCTGGCCAGGCACTGGTGGAGGAGCACGAAATGCAAGAGGAAGAACGCAGTGATGCTGAACACACAGCAACGTCACTTGATTTCATGCTCCCAGACACCAGTTCAGATACTGACACTCCGTGTACTTTAGAGCATAGCTTAGACACGGGATCTGCACGTGGTGAGACACTGGGCACGAGCTGGCTGCTGCCAGGGCAGGGGGAAAGAGTAGCACAGGTGCCAGCTCCCCGGAGGGCGAGGTCGCACACGAGTTCTGCTGCACAGGATTCATTTGAGGACTTCGATGGGGCAGCCTACAGAAGAACGCTGATGGGTATGCACAATGAAATGCTTGGTGCATTGGCAGGCCTGCCAGAAAGCCTGAATGCAATGTCAAGGAGCATGGAGGAGTCCAGCACCAACCTTGCACAGGGCTTCACGCAGAGCTTGGAGCCCATCCTTTACAGCGTGGAAGTGGTGGCCAACTCCATTAGCACACTTGTGGACCCAACCACGATGCTGGGTCTGTTGGCCGATGTCTCAGCTTCCATTGCAGCACAAGCAGCATCCACCCAACTGCACTGGAAGCTCAGACATTTGTAACTGGCGAGTGAAACTGGTGAGTGTGGGACTAGTGTAACTGGTTAGTGTGGGACTAGTGTAACTGGTTAGTGTGGGACTAGTGAAACTGGTTAGTTTAGGGCTAGTGTAACTGGTTAGTGTGGGGCGAGTGTAACTGGTTAGTGTGGGACTAGTGAAACTGGTTAGTGTGGGACGAGTGGAACGGGTGAGTTTAGGGCGAGTGTAACTGGTTAGTGTGGGGCAAGTGTAACTGGTTAGTGTGGGACTAGTGAAACTGGTTAGCATAGGACTAGTGAAACTGGTTAGCGTGGGACTAGTGTAACTGGTTAGTGTGGGGTGAGGGTAACTCGTTAGCTTGGGGCAAGTGTAACTGGTTAGTATGGGACTAGTGTAACTGGTTAGTGTGGGACTAGTGAAACTGTTTAGCATGGGACTAGTGTAACTGGTTAGTGTGGGGTGAGTGTAACTGGTTAGTGTGGGACTAGTAAAACTGGTTAGCATGGGACTAGTGTAACTGGTTAGTGTGGGGTGAGTAACTGGTTAGTGTGGGACTAGTGTAACTGGTTAATGTGGGACTAGTGAAACTGGTTAGCGTGGGGCGAGTGTAACTGGTTAGTGTGGGACTAGTGTAACTGGTTAGTGTGAGGCAAGTGTAACTGGTTAGTGTGGGACTAGTGTAACTGGTTAGTGAGGGGCGAGTGTGACTGGTTAGCGTGGGACTAGTGTAACTGGTTAGTGTGAGGCTAGTGTAACTGGATAGTGTGGGACTTGTGTAACTGGTTAGTGTGGGGCAAGTGTAACTGGTTAGTGTGGGGCGAGTGTAACTGGTTAGTGTGAGGCTAGTGTAACTGGTTAGTGTGGGACTAGTGTAACTGGTTAGTGTGGGACTAGTGTAACTGGTTAGTGAGGGGCGAGTGTGACTGGTTAGCGTGGGACTAGTGTAACTGGTTAGTGTGAGGCTAGTGTAGCTGGATAGTGTGGGGTGAGTGTAACTGGTTAGTGTGGGACTAGTGTAACTGGTTAGTGTGAGGCTAATGTAACTGGTTAGTGAGGGGCGAGTGTGACTGGTTAGCGTGGGACTAGTGTAACTGGTTAGTGTGAGGCTAGTGTAACTGGTTAGTGTGGGACTAGTGTAACTGGTTAGTGTGGGGCGAGTGGAACTGGTTAGTGTCGGGCGAGTGGAATGGGTTAGTATGGGACTAGTGGAACTGGTTAATTGGTTGTTAGCAACCAGACATGCCACGCAAGCTCAGATTGCTGGTTGCCTCCTCCCTTCCCCTTCCTCCGCCTCCTCTTTCTCCAGTCAGCATGGGGTTAATCAGACACACTCAGTACTAGGGCATCAAAGGTGGTGGTGAGGCTGTGGTTGAGCAGATTGGTAGCTGCAGAAATGTTGTGGTGAATGGAGGGACAAAGGCTGGACAGTTGGAATTTCGTAAGTGCAGTTGTAAGAGAGATGGGAGAGAGTTTTTTCTAGGGGCGGACACAGAAGGAAGTAGGGTTGGGGGGTGGGGGGGTGGAAGGGGGATGTGGGTGGAGAGTGATATGAGGAAATGGTCAGAGATGGTCTTATCTGCAATTGACACGATGGGAGCAGCGAGGCCACGAGAGATGGCAAGGTCGAGGTGCTGGCCGTGAATATGGGTTGGGGAGTTTACATGGAGGGAGAGATTAAGGGAGGATAGGAGGTTGGTGAACTCGGAGGAGAGAGAGCATGATGAATTAAGACGGTGGTTGAAATCATCGAGGATGAGAAATCATTCAGTGCAGAGGCTGAGGGAGGAGAGCAGTGAAGATGTCCCAGTAATAAAATGTTTATGGTACTTGGGTGGGCGATAGAGAACAAGAATTTTAAATGAGAGATGAGAGTGGTGGAATAAGGTGAGATGCTCAAAGGAGGAGGAAGTGCCGGAGAAGTAGGGGGACAGACCCAGGTGTGATGTGGGGATGAGAGCCACACCGGCTACAGTCGCACTGTGACAGTGTTTGGGTACAGTCGCTCTGTGACAGTGTTCAGGTATAGTCGCACTGTGACAGTGTTCGGGTGCAGTTGCAATGTGACAGTGTTCGGGTACAGTCGCTCTGTGACAGTGTTCGGATACAGTCGCTCTGTGAGAGAGTTCGAGTACAGTCGCTCTGTGAGAGTGTTCGGGTACAGTTGCTCTGTGACAGTGTTCGGATACGGTCACTCTGTGACAGTGTTCGGGTACAGTAGCACTGTGACAGTTTTCGGGTAAAGTCGCTCTGTTACAGTGTTCGGGTACATTCGCTCTGTAACAGTGTTCGGGTACAGGAGCACTGTGACAGTGTTCGGGTACAATCGCTCTGTGACAGTGTTTGGGTACAGTCGCTCTGTGACAGTGTTCGGGTGCAGTCACTCTGTGACAGTGTTTGGAGACAGTCGCGCTTTGACTGTGTTTGGGTACAGTCGCTCTGTGACAGTGTTCGGGTACAGTCGCTCTCTGATAGTGCAGCGGTACAGTCGCTCTGTGACAGTGTTTGGGTACAGTCGCTCTGTGACAGTGTTCGGGTACAGTCGCTCTGTGACAGTGTTCGGGTACAGGAGCACTGTGACAGTGCTCAGGTACAGTCAATCTGTGACAGTGTTCAGGTACAGTTGCTCAGTGACAGTGTTCGGGTACAGTCTCACTGTGACAGTGTTCGGGTACAGTCGCTCTGTGACAGTCTTCGGGTACAGTCGCTCTGTGAAAGTGTTTGGGTACAGTTGCTCTGTGTCAGTGTTCGGGTACAGGCACACTGTGACATTGTTCGGGTACAGTCGCTCTGTGACAGTGTTCCGGGACAGTCGCTCTGTGACAGTGTTCGGGTACAGCCATTCTGTGACAGTGTTCGGGTACAGTCGCTCTGTGATACTGTTCAGGTACAGTCGCTCTGTGACAGAGTTGGGGTACAGTCGCTCTGTGACAGTGGTCAGGTACAGTCGCTCTGTGACAGTGTTTTGGTGCAGTCGCTGTTTGACAGTGTTTGGGTACAGTCGCTCTGTGACAGTGTAGGGGTACAGTCGCTCTGTGACAGTGTTTGAGTACAGTCGCTCTGTGACAATGTTCGAGTACAGTCGCTCTGTGACAGTGTTCGGGTACATTCGCTCTCTGACAGTGTTCGGGTACAGTCGCTCTGTGACACTGTTCAGGTACAGTCGCTCTGTGACAGTGTTGGGGTACAGTCGCTCTGTGACAGTGGTCGGGTACAGTCGCTCTGTGACAGTGTTTTGGTGCAGTCACTCTTTGACAGTGTTTGGGTACAGTCGCACTGTGACAGTATTGGGGTACAGTCGCTCCTTGACAGTGTATGGGTACAGTCGCTCTGTGACAGTGTTTTGGTGCAGTCGCTCTGTGACAGTGTTCGGTTACAGTCGCACTGTGACAGTGTTTGGGGACAGTCGCGTGTGACTGTGTTTGGGTACAGTCGCTCTGAGACAGTTTTCGGGTACAGTCGCTCTGTGATAGTATAGGGGTACAGTCGCTCTGTGACAGTGTTCGAGTACAGTCGCTCTATGACAGTGTTCGCATAAAGGAGCACTGTGACAGTGTTCGGGTACAGTCAATCTGTGACAGTGTTCCGGTACAGTCGCTCTGTGACAGTGTTCGGGTACAGGCATTCTGTGACAGTGTTTGGGTACAGTCGCTCTGTGAGACTCTTCGGGAACAGTCGCACTGTGACAGTGTTCGGGTACAGGAGCACTGTGACATTGTTCGGGTACAGTTGCTCTGTGACAGTGTTCGGGTACAGTCGCTCTGTGACAGTGTTCGGGTGCAGTCACTCTGTGACAGTGTTTGGGGACAGTCGCGCTTTGACTGTGTTTGGGTACAGTCGCTCTGTGACAGTGTTCGGGTACAGTCGCTCTGTGATAGTGCAGAGGTACAGTCGCTCTGTGACAGTGTTCGGGTACAGTCGCTCTGTGACAGTGTTCGGGTACAGTCGCTCTGTGACAGTGTTTGGGTACAGGAGCACTGTGACAGTGCTCAGGTACAGTCAATCTGTGACAGTATTCAGGTACAGTTGTTCAGTGACAGTGTTCGGGTACAGTCTCACTGTGACAGTGTTCGGGTACAGTCGCTCTGTGACAGTCTTCGGGTACAGTCGCTCTGTGAAAGTGTTTGGGTACAGTTGCTCTGTGTCAGTGTTCGGGTACAGGCGCACTGTGACATTGTTCGGGTACAGTCGCTCTGTGACAGTGTTCCGGGACAGTCGCTCTGTGACAGTGTTCGGGTACAGACATTCTGTGACAGTGTTCAGGTACAGTCGCTCTGTGACACTGTTCAGGTACAGTCGCTCTGTGACAGAGTTGGGGTACAGTCGCTCTGTGACAGTGGTCAGGTACAGTCGCTCTGTGACAGTGTTTTGGTGCAGTCGCTGTGTGACAGTGTTTGGGTACAGTCGCTCTGTGACAGTGTTGGGGTACAGTCGCTCTGTGACAGTGTTTTGGTGCAGTCGCTCTGGGACAGTGTTCGGTTACAGTCACACTGTGACAGTGTTTGGGGACAGTCGCGCTGTGACTCTGTTCGGGTACAGTCGCTCTGTGATAGTGTAGGGGTACAGTCGCTCTGTGACAGTGTTCGGGTACAGTCACACTGTGACAGTGTTTGGGGACAGTCGCGCTGTGACTCTGTTCGGGTACAGTCGCTCTGTGATAGTGTAGGGGTACAGTCGCTCTGTGACAGTGTTTGGGTATAGTCGCTCTGTGACAATGTTCGAGTACAGTCGCTCTGTGACAGTGTTCGGGTACATTCGCTCTCTGACAGTGTTCGGGTACAGTCACTCTGTGACACTGTTCAGGTACAGTCGCTCTGTGACAGTGTTTCGGTACAGTCGCTCCTTGACAGTGTATGGGTACAGTCGCTCTGTGACAGTGTTTTGGTGCAGTCGCTCTGTGACAGTGTTCGGTTACAGTCGCACTGTGACAGTGTTTGGGGACAGTCGCGTGTGACTGTGTTTGGGTACAGTCGCTCTGTGATAGTATAGGGGTACAGTCGCTCTGTGACAGTGTTCGAGTACAGTCGCTCTATGACAGTGTTCGCATAAAGGAGCACTGTGACAGTGTTCGGGTACAGTCAATCTGTAACAGTGTTCCGGTACAGTCGCTCTGTAACAGTGTTCGGGTACAGGCGTTCTGTGACAGTGTTTGGGTACAGTCGCTCTGTGAGACTCTTCGGGTACAGTCGCACTGTGACAGTGTTCGGGTACAGGAGCACTGTGACATTGTTCGGGTACAGTCGCTCTGTGACAGTGTTCGGGTACAGTCGCTCTGTGACAGTGTTCGGGTGCAGTCACTCTGTGACAGTGTTTGGGGACAGTCGCGCTTTGACTGTGTTTGGGTACAGTCGCTCTGTGACAGTGTTCGTGTACAGTCGCTCTGTGATAGTGCAGAGGTACAGTCGCTCTGTGACAGTGTTCGGGTACAGTCGCTCTGTGACAGTGTTCGGGTACAGTCGCTCTGTGACAGTGTTTGGGTACAGGAGCACTGTGACAGTGCTCAGGTACAGTCAATCTGTGACAGTATTCAGGTACAGTTGCTCAGTGACAGTGTTCGGGTACAGTCTCACTGTGACAGTGTTCGGGTACAGTCGCTCTGTGACAGTCTTCGGGTATAGTCGCTCTGTGAAAGTGTTTGGGTACAGTTGCTCTGTGTCAGTGTTCGGGTACAGGCGCACTGTGACATTGTTCGGGTACAGTCGCTCTGTGACAGTGTTCCGGGACAGTCGCTCTGTGACAGTGTTCGGGTACAGACATTCTGTGACAGTGTTCAGGTACAGTCGCTCTGTGACACTGTTCAGGTACAGTCGCTCTGTGACAGAGTTGGGGTACAGTCGCTCTGTGACAGTGGTCAGGTACAGTCGCTCTGTGACAGTGTTTTGGTGCAGTCGCTGTGTGACAGTGTTTGGGTACAGTCGCTCTGTGACAGTGTTGGGGTACAGTCGCTCTGTGACAGTGTTTTGGTGCAGTCGCTCTGGGACAGTGTTCGGTTACAGTCACACTGTGACAGTGTTTGGGGACAGTCGCGCTGTGACTCTGCTCGGGTACAGTCGCTCTGTGACAGTGTTCGGGTACAGTCGCTCTGTGATAGTGTAGGGGTACAGTCGCTCTGTGACAGTGTTTGGATATAGTCGCTCTGTGACAATGTTCGAGTACAGTCGCTCTGTGACAGTTTTCGGGTACATTCGCTCTCTGACAGTGTTCGGGTACAGTCACTCTGTGACACTGTTCAGGTACAGTCGCTCTGTGACAGTGTTTCGGTACAGTCGCTCCGTGACAGTATTGGGGTACAGTCGCTCCTTGACAGTGTATGGGTACAGTCGCTCTGTGACAGTGTTTTGGTGCAGTCGCTCTGTGACAGTGTTCGGTTACAGTCGCACTGTGACAGTGTTTGGGGACAGTCGCGTGTGACTGTGTTTGGGTACAGTCGCTCTGAGACAGTTTTCGGGTACAGTCGCTCTGTGATAGTATAGGGGTACAGTCGCTCTGTGACAGTTTTCGAGTACAGTCGCTCTGTGACAGTGTTCGCATAAAGGAGCACTGTGACAGTGTTCGGGTACAGTCAATCTGTGACAGTGTTCCGGTACAGTCGCTCTGTGACAGTGTTCGGGTACAGGCGTTCTGTGACAGTGTTCGGGTACAGTCGCTCTGTGAGACTGTTCGGGTACAGTCGCACTGTGACAGTGTTCGGGTACAGGAGCACTGTGACATTGTTTGGGTACAGTCGCTCTGTGACAGTGTTCGGGTACAGTCGCTCTGTGAAAGTGTTCGGGTACAGTCACTCTGTGACAGTGTTTGGGGACAGTCGCGCTTTGACTGTGTTTGGGTACAGTCGCTCTGTGACAGTGTTCGGGTACAGTCGCTCTGTGATAGCGTAGAGGTACAGTCGCTCTGTGACAGTGTTCGGTTACAGTCGCTCTGTGACAGTGTTCGGGTACAGTCACTCTGTCATAGTGTTCGGGTACAGGAGCACTGTGACAGTGTTCAGGTACAGTCAATCTGTGACAGTGATCAGGGACAGTCGCTCCGTGACAGTGTTCGGGTACAGTCTCACTGTGACAGTGTTCGGGTACAGTCGCTCTGTGAAAGTGTTCGGGTACCGTCGCTCTGTGACAGTTTTCGGGTACAGGCGCACTGTGACCGTGTTCGGGTACAGTCGCTCTGTGACAGTGTTCGGGTACAGTCGCTCTGTGACAGTGTTCGGGTACAGGCGTTCTGTGACAGTGTTCGGGTACAGTCGCTCTGTGAGACTGTTCGGCTACAGTCGATCTGTGACACTGTTCGGGTACAGTCGCTCCGAGACAGTGTTGTGGTACAGTCGCTCTGTGACAGTGGTCGGGTACAGTCGCTCTGTGACAGTGTTTTGGTGCAGTCGCTCTTTGACAGTGTTTGGGTACAGTCGCTCTGTGACAGTATTGGGGTACAGTCGCTCCTTGACAGTGTATGGGTGCAGTCACACTGTGCTAGTGTTTTGGTACATTCGCTCTGTGACAGTTTTCGGGTACAGGAGCACTGTGACATTGTTCGGGTACAGTCGCTCTGTGACAGTGTTCGGGTACAATTGCTCTGTGACAGTGTTCAGGTACAGTCGCTCTGTAACAGTGTTCAGGTACAGTCGCTGTGTGACAGTGTTTGGGTACAGTCGCTCTGTGACAGTGTTCGGGTGCAGTCACTCTGTGACAGTGTTTGGGGACAGTCGCGCTGTGACTGTGTTCGGGTACAGTCGCTCTGTGACAGTGTTCGGGTACAGTCGCTCTGTGATAGTTTAGAGGTACAGTCGCTCTGTGACAGTGTTCGGGTACAGTCTCACTGTGACAGTGTTCGAGTACAGTCGCTCTGTGACAGTGTTCGGGTACAGTCGCTCTGTGACAGTGTTCGGGTACAGTAGCTCTATGAAAGTCTTCGTGTACAGCCGCTCTCTGACAGTGTTTGGGTACAGGCGTACTGTGACAGTTTTCGGGTACAGTCGCTCTGTGACAGTGTTTGGGTACAGTTGCTCTGTGTCAGTGTTCGGGTTCAGGCGCACTGTGACAGTGTTCGGGTACAGTCGCTCTTTGACAGTGTTCGGGTACAGTCGCTCTGTGACAGTGTTCGGTTACAGTCGCTCTGTGACAGTATTCGGGTACATTCGCTCTCTGACAGTGTTCGGGTACAGTCGCTCTGTGATAGTGTAGGGGTACAGACGCTCTGTGAGACTGTTCGGGTACAGTCGCTCTGTGACAGTGTTGGGGTACAGTCGCTCTCTGACAGTGTTCGGGTACAGTCGCTCTGTGACACTGTTCAGGTACAGTCGCTCTGTGACAGAGTTGGGGTACAGTCGCTCTGTGACAGTGTTTTGGTTCAGTCGCTGTTTGACAGTGTTTGGGTACAGTCGCTCTGTGGCAGTGTTGGGGTATAGTCGCTCCTTGACAGTGTTTGGGTACAGTCGCTCTGTGACAGTGTTTTGTTGCAATCGCTCTGTGACAGTGTTCGGTTGCAGTCACACTGTGACAGTGTTCGGGTACAGTCGCTCTGTGACAGTGTTCGGGTACAGTCGCTCTGTGATAGTGTAGGGGTACAGTCGCTCTGTGACAGTGTTGGGGTACAGTCGCTCTGTGACAGTTTTCGGGTACAGTCGCTCTGTGACAGTGTTCGGGTACAGGAGCACTGTGACAGTGTTCGGGTACAGTCAATCTGTGACAGTGTTCAGGTATAGTTGCTCTGTGACAGTGTTCGGGTACAGTCTCACTGTGGCAGTGTTCGGGTACAGTCGCTCTATGACAGTGTTCGGGTACAGTCGCTCGGTGACAGTGTTCGTGTACAGTCGCTCTGTGACAGTGTTCGGGTACAGTAGCTCTATGAAAGTCTTCGTGTACAGCCGCTCTCTGACAGTGTTCGGGTACAGGCGCACTGTGACAGTTTTCGGGTACAGTCGCTCTGTGACAGTGTTTGGGTACAGTTGCTCTGTGTCAGTGTTCGGGTTCAGGCGCACTGTGACAGTGTTCGGGTACAGTCGCTCTTTGACAGTGTTCGGGTACAGTCGCTCTGTGACAGTGTTCGGGTGCATTCGCTCTCTGACAGTGTTCGGGTACAGTCGCTCTGTGACACTGTTCAGGTACAGTCGTTCTGTGACAATGTTGGGGTATAGTCGCTCTGTGACAGTGGTCGGGTACAGTCGCTCTGTGACAGTGTTGTGGTGCAGTTGCTCTTTGACAGTGTTTGGGTACAGTCGCTCTGTGACAGTGTTTGGGTACAGTCGTTCAGTGACATTGTTCGGGTACAGTTGCACTGTGACAGTGTTTGGGTACAGTCGCTCTGTGACAGTTTTCGGGTACAGTTGCTCTGTGACAGTGTTCTCTTACAGTCGCAGTGTGACAGAGTTCGGTTATAGTTGCACTGTGACAGTGTTCGGGTACAGTCACTCTGTGACTGTGTTCAGATACAGTCGCTCTGTGAATGTATTCGTGTACTGTCGCTCTGTGAAAGTGTTTGGGTACAGTTGCTCTTTGTCAGTGTTCGGGTACAGGCGCACTGTGACAGTGTTCGGGTACAGGCGTTCTGTGACAGTGTTCGGGTACAGTCGCTCTGTGAGACTGTTCGGTTACAGTCGCTCTGTGACAGTATTCGGGTACATTCGCTCTCTGACAGTGTTCGGGTACAGTCGCTCTGTGATAGAGTAGCGGTACAGTCGCTCTGTGAGAGTGTTCGGGTACAGTCGCTCTGTGACAGTGTTGGGATACAGTCGCTCTCTGACAGTGTTCGGGTACAGTCGCTCTGTGACACTGTTCAGGTACAGTCGCTCTGTGACAGAGTTGGGGTACAGTCGCTCTGTGACAGTGTTTTGGTTCAGTCGCTGTTTGACAGTGTTTGGGTACAGTCGCTCTGTGGCAGTGTTGGGGTATAGTCGCTCCTTGACAGTGTTTGGGTACAGTCGCTCTGTGACAGTGTTTTGTTGCAATCGCTCTGTGACAGTGTTCGGTTGCAGTCACACTGTGACAGTGTTCGGGTACAGTCGCTCTGTGACAGTGTTCGGGTACAGTCGCTCTGTGATAGTGTAGGGGTACAGTCGCTCTGTGACAGTGTTTGGGTACAGTCGCTCTGTGACAGTTTTCGGGTACAGTCAATCTGTGGCAGTGTTCGGGTACAGTCGCTCTATGACAGTGTTCGGGTACAGTCGCTCTGTGACAGTGTTCGGGTACAGTAGCTCTATGAAAGTCTTCATGTACAGCCGCTCTCTGACAGTGTTCGGGTACAGGCGCACTGTGACAGTTTTCGGGTACAGTCGCTCTGTGACACTGTTTGGGTACAGTTGCTCTGTGTCAGTGTTCGGGTGCATTCGCTCTCTGACAGTGTTCGGGTACAGTCGCTCTGTGACACTGTTCAGGTACAGTCGTTCTGTGACAATGTTGGGGTACATTCGCTCTGTGACAGTGGTCGGGTACAGTCGCTCTGTGACAGTGTTGTGGTGCAGTTGCTCTTTGACAGAGTTTGGGTACAGTCGCTCTGTGACAGTGTTTGGGTACAGTCGTTCAGTGACATTGTTCGGGTACAGTCGCACTGTGACAGTGTTTGGGTACAGTCACTCTGTGACAGTTTTCGGGTACAGTTGCTCTGTGACAGTGTTCTCTTACAGTCGCAGTGTGACAGAGTTCGGTTATAGTTGCACTGTGACAGTGTTCGGGTACAGTCACTCTGTGACTGTGTTCAGATACAGTCGCTCTGTGAATGTATTCGTGTACTGTCGCTCTGTGACAGTGTTCGGGTACTGTCGCTCTGTGACAGTGTTCGGGTACAGTCGCTCTGTGACAGTGTTCGGGTACAGTCGCTTTGTGACAGTGTTCAGGTACTGTCGCTCTGTGACAGTGTTCGGGTACTGTTGCTCTGTTTCAGTGTTCGGGTCCAGTCGCTCTGTGACAGTGTTCAGGTAGGTCGATCTGTGACAGTATTTGGGTCCAGCCGCACTGTGACAGAGTTTGGGTACAGTCGCTCTGTGGCAGTTTTCGGGTACAGTTGCACTGTGACAGTGTTCGGTTAATGTTGCTCTGTGACAGTGTTCGAGTGCATTTGCTCTGTGACAGTGTTCGGGGACAGTCGCTCTGTGACAGTGTTCATCTTCAGTCGCACTGTGACAGTATTCAGTTACAGTCGCTCTCTGACAGTGTTCAGGTACAGTCGCTCTGTGATAGTGTTCGGGTACAGTCGCTCTGTGACAGTGTTCGGGTACTGTCACTCTGTTTCATTGTTCGGGTAAAGTCGCTCTGTGACAGTGTTCAGGTAGGTCGATCTGTGACAGTGTTCGGGTCCAGTCTCTCTGTGACAGTGTTGGGCTACAGTCGCTCTGTGACAGTGTTCGGGTACAGTCGCTCTGTGACAGTGTTCAGGTAGGTCGATCTGTGAAAGTGTTCGGGTCCAGTCTCTCTGTGACAGTGTTGGGGTACTGTCGCTCTGTGACAGTTTTCGGGTACTGTTGCTCTGTTTCAGTGTTCGGGTCCAGTCGCTCTGTGACACTGTTCAGGTAGGTCGATCTGTGACAGTATTCGGGTCCAGCCGCACTGTGACAGAGTTTGGGTACAGTCGCTCTGTGGCAGTTTTCGGGTACAGTTGCACTGTGACAGTGTTCGGTTAATGTTGCTCTGTGACAGTGTTCATCTTCAGTCGCACTGTGACAGTATTCAGTTACAGTCGCTCTGTGACAGTGGTCAGGTACAGTCGTTCTGTGATAGTGTTCGGGTACAGTCACTCTGTGACAGTGTTTGGGTACTGTCACTCTGTTTCATTGTTCAGGTACAGTCGCTCTGTGACAGTGTTCAGGTAGGTCGATCTGTGAAAGTGTTCGGGTCCAGTCTCTCTGTGACAGTGTTGGGCTACAGTCGCTCTGTGACAGTGTTTGGGTACAGTCGCTCTGTGACAGTGTTCAGGTAGGTCGATCTGTGAAAGTGTTCGGGTCCAGTCTCTCTGTGACAGTGTTGGGGTACAGTCGCTCTGTGACAGTGTTGGGGTACAGTCGCTCTGTGACAGTGTTCAGGTACAGTCGCTCTGTGACAGTGTTCGGGTACAGTCGCTCTGTGAAAGTGTTCGGGTACAGTCGCTTTGTGACAGTGTTCGGGTACTGTCGCTCTGTGACAGTGTTCGGGTACTGTCGCTCTGTTTCAGTGTTCGGGTACAGTCGCTCTCTGACAGTGTTCAGGTAGGTCGATCTGTGAAAGTGTTCGGGTCCAGTCGCACTGTGACAGATTTTGGGTACAGTCGCTCTTTGACATTGTTCAGGTACAGTCACTCTGTGACAGTGTTTGGTTACAGTCGCTCTGTGACAGTTTTCGGGTACAGTTGCACTGTGACAGTGTTCGGTTAAAGATGCTCTGTGACAGTGTTCGAGTACATTTGCTCTGTGACAGTGTTCTGGTACAGTCACACTGTGACAGTGTTCAGGTACAGTCGCTCTGTGACAGTGTTCAGGTACAGTCGCTCTGAGACAGTGTTTGGGTACAGTCGCACTGTGACAGTGTTCGGGTACAGTCACTCTGTGACAGTGCTCATTACAGTCGCAGTGTGACAGTGTTCGGTTACAGTCGCACTGAGACAGTGTTCGGGTACAGTCGCACTGTGACAGTGTTCGGGTACAGTCTCTCTGTGACAGTGTTTGGGTGCAGTCGCTCTATGACAGTTTTCGGAGACAGTCGCTCTGTGACAGTGTTCGGGTACAGTCAATCTGTGACAGTGCTTGGGTACAGTCGCTCTGTGACAGTGTTCGGGTAGTCACTCTGTGACAGTGCTCGGGTACAGTCGCATTGTGACAGTGTTCGGTTACCGTCGCTCTGTGACAGTGTTCGGGTACAGTCGCTCTGTGACAGTGTTGGGATACAGTCGCTCTGTGACAGTGTTGGTGTACATTCGTTCAGTGACAGTGTTCGGGTACAGTCACTCTGTGACAGTGTTCTATTACAGTCGCTCTGTGACATTGTTCAGGTACAGTCACTCTGTGATAGTGTTCGGTTACAGTCGCTCTGTTACAGTTTTCGGGTACATTTGCACTGTGACAGTGTTCTGGTACAGTCACACTGTGACAGTGTTCAGGTACAGTCGCTCTGTGACAGTGTTCAGGTACAGTCGCTCTGAGACAGTGGGTACAGTCGCACTGTGACAGTGTTCGGGTACAGTCACTCTGTGACAGTGGTCATTACAGTCGCAGTGTGACAGTGTTCGGTTACAGTTGCACTGAGACAGTGTTCGGGTACAGTCGCACTGTGACAGTGTTCGGGTACAGTCTCTCTGTGACAGTGTTTGGGTGCAGTCGCTCTATGACAGTTTTCGGAGACAGTCGCTCTGTGACAGTGTTCGGTTACAGTTGCACTGATACAGTGTTCGGGTAGTCACTCTGTGACAGTGCTCGGGTACAGTCGCATTGTGACAGTGCTCGGGTACAGTCGCATTGTGACAGTGTTCGGTTACCGTCGCTCTGTGACAGTGTTCGGGTACAGTCGCTCTGTGACAGTGTTGGGATACAGTCGCTCTGTGACAGTGTTGGTGTACATTCGTTCAGTGACAGTGTTCGGGTACAGTCGCACTGTGACAGTGTTTGGGTACAGTCGCTCTGTGATAGTGTTCGGGTACAGTCGCTCTGTGACAGTGTTCGGGTACAGTCGCTTTGTGACAGTGTTCGGGTACAGTCGCTCTGTGATAGTGTTCGCGTACTGTCGCTCTGTTTCAGTGTTCGGGTACAGTCGCTCTGTGACAGTGTTCAGGTAGGTCGATCTGTGAAAGTGTTCGGGTCCAGTCTCTCTGTGACAGTGTTGGGCTACAGTCGCTCTGTGACAGTGTTTGGGTACAGTCGTTCAGTGACATTGTTCGGGTACAGTCGCACTGTGACAGTTTTTGGGTACAGTCGCTCTGTGACAGTTTTTGGGTACAGTTGCTCTGTGACAGTGTTCTCTTACAGTCGCAGTGTGACAGAGTTCGGTTATAGTTGCACTGTGACAGTGTTCGGGTACAGTCACTCTGTGACTGTGTTCAGATACAGTCGCTCTGTGAATGTATTTGTGTACTGTCGCTCTGTGACAGTGTTCGGGTACAGTCGCTCTGTGACAGTGTTCGGGTACAGTCGCTCTGTGACAGTGTTCGGGTACTGTCGCTCTGTGACAGTGTTCGGGTACTGTTGCTCTGTTTCAGTGTTCGGGTCCAGTCGCTCTGTGACAGTGTTCAGGTAGGTCGATCTGTGACAGTATTCGGGTCCAGCCGCACTGTGACAGTGTTTGGGTACAGTCGCTCTGTGGCAGTTTTCGGGTACAGTTGCACTGTGACAGTGTTCGGTTAATGTTGCTCTGTGACAGTGTTCGAGTGCATTTGCTCTGTGACAGTGTTCGGGGACAGTCGCTCTGTGACAGTGTTCATCTTCAGTCGCACTGTGACAGTATTCAGTTACAGTCGCTCTCTGACAGTGTTCAGGTACAGTCGCTCTGTGATAGTGTTCGGGTACAGTCGCTCTGTGACAGTGTTCGGGTACTGTCACTCTGTTTCATTGTTCGGGTAAAGTCGCTCTGTGACAGTGTTCAGGTAGGTCGATCTGTGAAAGTTTTCGGGTCCAGTCTCTCTGTGACAGTGTTGGGCTACAGTCGCTCTGTGACAGTGTTCGGGTACAGTCGCTCTGTGACAGTGTTCAGGTAGGTCGATCTGTGAAAGTGTTCGGGTCCAGTCTCTCTGTGACAGTGTTGGGGTACTGTCGCTCTGTGACAGTGTTCGGGTCCAGTCGCTCTGTGACAGTATTCGGGTCCAGCCGCACTGTGACAGAGTTTGGGTACAGTCGCTCTGTGGCAGTTTTCGGGTACAGTTGCACTGTGACAGTGTTCGGTTAATGTTGCTCTGTGACAGTGTTCGAGTGCATTTACTCTGTGACAGTGTTCGGGTACAGTTGCTCTGTGAGAGTGTTCGGGTACAGTCGCTCTGTGACAGTGTTCATCTTCAGTCGCACTGTGACAGTATTCAGTTACAGTCGCTCTCTGACAGTGTTCAGGTACAGTCGTTCTGTGATAGTGTTCGGGTACAGTCGCTCTGTGACAGTGTTCGGGTACTGTCACTCTGTTTCATTGTTCGGGTACAGTCGCTCTGTGACAGTGTTCAGGTAGGTCGATCTGTGAAAGTGTTCGGGTCCAGTCTCTCTGTGACAGTGTTGGGCTACAGTCGCTCTGTGACAGTGTTCGGGTACAGTCGCTCTGTGACAGTGTTCAGGTAGGTCGATCTGTGAAAGTGTTCGGGTCCAGTCTCTCTGTGACAGTGTTGGGGTACAGTCGCTCTGTGACAGTGTTCAGGTGCAGTCGCTCTGTGACAGTTTTCGGGTACAGTCGCTCTGTGAAAGTGTTCGGGTACAGTCGCTTTGTGACAGTGTTCGGGTACTGTCGCTCTGTGACAGTGTTCGGGTACTGTCGCTCTGTTTCAGTGTTCGGGTACAGTCGCTCTGTGACAGTGTTCAGGTAGGTCGATCTGTGAAAGTGTTCGGGTCCAGTCGCACTGTGACAGATTTTGGGTACAGTCGCTCTGTGACATTGTTCAGGTACAGTCACTCTGTGACAGTGTTCGGTTACAGTCGCTCTGTGACAGTTTTCGGG
The DNA here is from genome assembly GCA_030390025.1 of Squalus acanthias. Classification (NCBI taxonomy): domain Eukaryota; kingdom Metazoa; phylum Chordata; class Chondrichthyes; order Squaliformes; family Squalidae; genus Squalus; species Squalus acanthias. The sequence continues at coordinate 371,628 of JASTWF010000374.1, read as the reverse complement.
TACAGTTGCACTGTGACAGTGTTCGGTTAAAGATGCTCTGTGACAGTGTTCGAGTACATTTGCTCTGTGACAGTGTTCTGGTACAGTCACACTGTGACAGTGTTCAGGTACAGTCGCTCTGTGACAGTGTTCAGGTACAGTCGCTCTGAGACAGTGTTTGGGTACAGTCGCACTGTGACAGTGTTCGGGTACAGTCACTCTGTGACAGTGCTCATTACAGTCGCAGTGTGACAGTGTTCGGTTACAGTTGCACTGAGACAGTGTTCGGGTACAGTCGCACTGTGACAGTGTTCGGGTACAGTCTCTCTGTGACAGTGTTTGGGTGCAGTCGCTCTATGACAGTTTTCGGAGACAGTCGCTCTGTGGCAGTGTTCGGTTACAGTTGCACTGAGACAGTGTTCGGGTACAGTCGCACTGTGACAGAGTTCATGTACAGTCACACTGTGACAGTGTTCAGGTACAGTCGCTCTGTGACAGTGTTCGGGTACAGTCACTCTGTGACAGTGTTCGGGTACAGTCAATCTGTGACAGTGCTTGGGTACAGTCGCTCTGTGACAGTGTTCGGGTAGTCACTCTGTGACAGTGCTCGGGTACAGTCGCATTGTGACAGTGTTCGGTTACCGTCGCTCTGTGACAGTGTTCGGGTACAGTCGCTCTGTGACAGTGTTGGGATACAGTCGCTCTGTGACAGTGTTGGTGTACATTCGTTCAGTGACAGTGTTCGGGTACAGTCACTCTGTGACAGTGTTCTATTACAGTCGCTCTGTGACATTGTTCGGGTACAGTCACTCTGTGACAGTGGTCATTACAGTCGCAGTGTGACAGTGTTCGGTTACAGTTGCACTGAGACAGTGTTTGGGTACAGTCGCACTGTGACAGTGTTCGGGTACAGTCTCTCTGTGACAGTGTTTGGGTGCAGTCGCTCTATGACAGTTTTCGGAGACAGTCGCTCTGTGACAGTGTTCGGTTACAGTTGCACTGATACAGTGTTCGGGTACAGTCAATCTGTGACAGTGCTTGGGTACAGTCGCTCTGTGACAGTGTTCGGGTAGTCACTCTGTGACAGTGCTCGGGTACAGTCGCATTGTGACAGTGTTCGGTTACCGTCGCTCTGTGACAGTGTTCGGGTACAGTCGCTCTGTGACAGTGTTGGGATACAGTCGCTCTGTGACAGTGTTGGTGTACATTCGTTCAGTGACAGTGTTCGGGTACAGTCGCACTGTGACAGTGTTTGGGTACAGTCGCTCTGTGACAGTGTTCGGGTAGAGTCACTCTGTGACAGTGGTCATTACAGTCGCAGTGTGACAGTGTTCGGTTACAGTTGCACTGTGACAGTGTTCGGGTACAGTCGCACTGTGACAGTGTTCGGGTACAGTCGCTCTGTGACAGTGTTCGGGTACAGTCGTTCAGTGACATTGTTCGGGTACAGTCGCACTGTGACAGTGTTTGGGTACAGTCGCTCTGTGACAGTGTTCGGGTACAGTTGCTCTGTGACAGTGTTCTCTTACAGTCGCAGTGTGACAGAGTTCGGTTATAGTTGCAATGTGACAGTGTTCAGGTACAGTCACTCCGTGACTATGTTCAGATACAGTCGCTCTGTGAATGTATTCGTGTACAGTCGCTCTGTGAATGTATTTGTGTACTGTCGCTCTGTGACAGTGTTCGGGTACTGTTGCTCTGTTTCAGTTTTCGGGTACAGTCGCTCTCTGACAGTGTTCAGGTAGGTCGATCTGTGACAGTGTTCGGGTCCAGCCGCACTGTGACATAGTTTGGGTACAGTCGCACTGTGACAGTGTTCGGTTAATGTTGCTCTGTGACAGTGTTCGAGTGCATTTGCTCTGTGACAGTGTTCGGGTACAGTTGCTCTGTGAGAGTGTTCGGGTACAGTCGCTCTGTGACAGTGTTCATCTTCAGTCGCACTGTGACAGTATTCAGTTACAGTCGCTCTCTGACAGTGTTCAGGTACAGTCGCTCTGCGATAGTGTTCGGGTACAGTCGCTTTGTGACAGTGTTCGGGTACTGTTGCTCTGTGACAGTGTTCGCGTATTGTTGCTCTGTTTCAGTGTTCGGGTACAGTCGCTCTGTGACAGTGCTCAGGTAGGTCGATCTGTGAAAGTGTTCGGGTCCAGTCTCTCTGTGACAGTGTTTGGGTGCAGTCGCTCTATGACAGTTTTCGGAGACAGTCGCTCTGTGACAGTGTTCGGGTACAGTCAATCTGTGACAGTGCTTGGGTACAGTCGCTCTGTGACAGTGTTCGGGTAGTCACTCTGTGACAGTGCTCGGGTACAGTCGCATTGTGACAGTGTTCGGTTACCGTCGCTCTGTGACAGTGTTCGGGTACAGTCGCTCTGTGACAGTGTTGGGATACAGTCGCTCTGTGACAGTGTTGGTGTACATTCTTTCAGTGACAGTGTTCGGGTACAGTCACTCTGTGACAGTGTTCTATTACAGTCGCTCTGTGACATTGTTCAGGTACAGTCACTCTGTGACAGTGTTCGGTTACAGTCGCTCTGTGACAGTTTTCGGGTACATTTGCACTGTGACAGTGTTCGGGTACAGTCGCTCTCTGACAGTGTTCAGGTAGGTCGATCTGTGACAGTGTTCGGGTCCAGCCGCACTGTGACATAGTTTGGGTACCGTCGCTCTGTGACAGTTTTCGGGTACAGTTGCACTGTGACAGTGTTCGGTTAATGTTGCTCTGTGACAGTGTTCGAGTGCATTTGCTCTGTGACAGTGTTCGGGTACAGTTGCTCTGTGAGAGTGTTCGGGTACAGTCGCTCTGTGACAGTGTTCATCTTCAGTCGCACTGTGACAGTATTCAGTTACAGTCGCTCTCTGACAGTGTTCAGGTACAGTCGCTCTGCGATAGTGTTCGGGTACAGTCGCTTTGTGACAGTGTTCGGGTACTGTCGCTCTGTGACAGTGTTCGCGTACTGTTGCTCTGTTTCAGTGTTCGGGTACAGTCGCTCTGTGACAGTGCTCAGGTAGGTCGATCTGTGAAAGTGTTCGGGTCCAGTCTCTCTGTGACAGTGTTGGGCTACAGTCGCTCTGTGACAGTGTTCGGGTACAGTCACTCTGTGACAGTGCTCGGGTACAGTCGCATTGTGACAGTGTTGGGATACAGTCGCTCTGTGACAGTGTTGGTGTACATTCGTTCAGTGACAGTGTTCGGGTACAGTCGCACTGTGACAGTGTTTGGGTACAGTCGCTCTGTGACAGTGTTTGTGTACAGTCGCTCTGTGACAGTGTTCGGGTACAGTTGCTCTGTGACAGTGTTCTATTACAGTCGCAGTGTGACAGAGTTCGGTTATAGTTGCACTGTGACAGTGTTTGTGTACTGTCACTCTGTTTCATTGTTCGGGTACAGTCACTCTGTGACAGTGTTCAGGTAGGTCGATCTGTGAAAGTGTTTGGGTCCAGTCTCTCTGTGACAGTGTTGGGGTACAGTCGCTCTGTGACAGTGTTCGGGTACAGTCACTCTGTGACAGTGCTCGGGTACAGTCGCTCTGTGACAGTGTTCGGGTACAGTCGCTTTGTGACAGTGTTCGGGTACTGTCGCTCTGTGACAGTGTTCGGGTACTGTCGCTCTGTTTCAGTGTTCGAGTACAGTCGCTCTGTGACAGTGTTCAGGTAGGTCGATCTGTGACAGTGTTGGTGTACATTCGTTCAGTGACAGTGTTCGGGTACAGTCGCACTGTGACAGTGTTTGGGTACAGTCGCTCTGTGACAGTGTTTGTGTACAGTCGCTCTGTGACAGTGTTCGGGTACAGTTGCTCTGTGACAGTGTTCTATTACAGTCGCAGTGTGACAGAGTTCGGTTATAGTTGCACTGTGACAGTGTTTGTGTACTGTCACTCTGTTTCATTGTTCGGGTACAGTCACTCTGTGACAGTGTTCAGGTAGGTCGATCTGTGAAAGTGTTTGGGTCCAGTCTCTCTGTGACAGTGTTGGGGTACAGTCGCTCTGTGACAGTGTTCGGGTACAGTCACTCTGTGACAGTGCTCGGGTACAGTCGCTCTGTGACAGTGTTCGGGTACAGTCGCTTTGTGACAGTGTTCGGGTACTGTCGCTCTGTGACAGTGTTCGGGTACTGTCGCTCTGTTTCAGTGTTCGAGTACAGTCGCTCTGTGACAGTGTTCAGGTAGGTCGATCTGTGACAGTGTTCGGGTCCCGCCGCACTGTGACAGAGTTTGGGTACAGTCGCTATGTGACAGTTTTTGGGTACAGTTGCACTGTGACACTGTTCGGTTAATGTTGCTCTGTGACAGTGTTCGAGTGCATTTGCTCTGTGACAGTGTTCCGGTACATTTGCTCTGTGAGAGTGTTTTGGTACAGTCGCTCTGTGACAGTGTTCATCTTCAGTCGCACTGTGACAGTATTCAGTTACAGTCGCTCTGTGAGAGTGTTCGGGTACAGTCGCTCTGTGACAGTGTTCATCTTCAGTCGCACTGTGACAGTATTCAGTTACAGTCGCTCTCTGACAGTGTTCAGGTACAGTTGCACTGTGATAGTGTTCGGGTACAGTCGCTCTGTGACAGTGTTCGGGTACTGTCACTCTGTTTCATTGTTCGGGTACAGTCGCTCTGTGACAGTGTTCAGGTAGGTCGATCTGTGAAAGTGTTCGGGTCCAGTCTCTCTGTGACAGTGTTGGGCTACAGTCGCTCTGTGACAGTGTTCGGGTTCAGTCGCTCTGTGACAGTGTTCAGGTAGGTCGATCTGTGAAAGTGTTCGGGTCCAGTCTCTCTGTGACAGTGTTGGGGTACAGTCGCTCTGTGACAGTGTTCAGGTACAGTCGCTCTGTGACAGTGTTCGGGTACAGTCGCTCTGTGAAAGTGTTCGGGTACAGTCGCTTTGTGACAGTGTTCGGGTACTGTCGCTCTGTGACAGTGTTCGGGTACTGTCGCTCTGTTTCAGTGTTCGGGTACAGTCGCTCTCTGACAGTGTTCAGGTAGGTCGATCTGTGAAAGTGTTCGGGTCCAGTCGCACTGTGACAGATTTTGGGTACAGTCGCTCTGTGACATTGTTCAGGTACAGTCACTCTGTGACAGTGTTCGGTTACAGTCGCTCTGTGACAGTTTTCGTGTACAGTTGCACTGTGACAGTGTTCGGTTAAAGATGCTCAGTGACAGTTTTCGAGTACATTTGCTCTGTGACAGTGTTCTGGTACAGTCACACTGTGACAGTGTTCAGGTACAGTCGCTCTGTGACAGTGTTCAGGTACAGTCGCTCTGAGACAGTGTTTGGGTACAGTCGCACTGTGACAGTGTTCGGGTACAGTCACTCTGTGACAGTGCTCATTACAGTCGCAGTGTGACAGTGTTCGGTTACAGTTGCACTGAGACAGTGTTCGGGTACAGTCTCTCTGTGACAGTGTTCGGGTACAGTCACTCTGTGACAGTGCTCATTACAGTCGCAGTGTGACAGTGTTCGGTTACAGTTGCACTGTGACAGTTTTCGTGTACAGTTGCACTGTGACAGTGTTCGGTTAAAGATGCTCAGTGACAGTTTTCGAGTACATTTGCTCTGTGACAGTGTTCTGGTACAGTCACACTGTGACAGTGTTCAGGTACAGTCGCTCTGTGACAGTGTTCAGGTACAGTCGCTCTGAGACAGTGTTTGGGTACAGTCGCACTGTGACAGTGTTCGGGTACAGTCACTCTGTGACAGTGCTCATTACAGTCGCAGTGTGACAGTGTTCGGTTACAGTTGCACTGAGACAGTGTTCGGGTACAGTCTCTCTGTGACAGTGTTTGGGTGCAGTCGCTCTATGACAGTTTTCGGAGTCAGTCGCTCTGTGACAGTGTTCGGGTACAGTCAATCTGTGACAGTGCTTGGGTACAGTCGCTCTGTGACAGTGTTCGGGTAGTCACTCTGTGACAGTGCTCGGGTACAGTCGCATTGTGACAGTGTTCGGTTACCGTCGCTCTGTGACAGTGTTCAGGTACAGTCGCTCTGTGACAGTGTTGGGATACAGTCGCTCTGTGACAGTGTTGGTGTACATTCGTTCAGTGACAGTGTTCGGGTACAGTCACTCTGTGACAGTGTTCTATTACAGTCGCTCTGTGACATTGTTCAGGTACAGTCACTCTGTGACAGTGTTCGGTTACAGTCGCTCTGTGACAGTTTTCGGGTACATTTGCACTGTGACAGTGTTCTGGTACAGTCACACTGTGACAGTGTTCAGGTACAGTCGCTCTGTGACAGTGTTCAGGTACAGTCGCTCTGAGACAGTGTTTGGGTACAGTCGCACTGTGACAGAGTTCGGGTACAGTCACTCTGTGACAGTGGTCATTACAGTCGCAGTGTGACAGTGTTCGGTTACAGTTGCACTGAGACAGTGTTCGGGTACAGTCGCACTGTGACATTCTTCGGGTACAGTCTCTCTGTGACAGTGTTTGGGTGCAGTCGCTCTATGACAGTTTTCGGAGACAGTCGCTCTGTGACAGTGTTCGGTTACAGTTGCACTGATACAGTGTTCGGGTAGTCACTCTGTGACAGTGCTCGGGTACAGTCGCATTGTGACAGTGTTCGGTTACCGTCGCTCTGTGACAGTGTTCGGGTACAGTCGCTCTGTGACAGTGTTGGGATACAGTCGCTCTGTGACAGTGTTGGTGTACATTCGTTCAGTGACAGTGTTCGGGTACAGTCGCACTGTGACAGTGTTTGGGTACAGTCGCTCTGTGATAGTGTTCGGGTACAGTCGCTCTGTGACAGTGTTCGGGTACAGTCGCTTTGTGACAGTGTTCGGGTACAGTCGCTCTGTGATAGTGTTCGCGTACTGTCGCTCTGTTTCAGTGTTCGGGTACAGTCGCTCTGTGACAGTGTTCAGGTAGGTCGATCTGTGAAAGTGTTCGGGTCCAGTCTCTCTGTGACAGTGTTGGGCTACAGTCGCTCTGTGACAGTGTTTGGGCACAGTCGTTCAGTGACATTGTTCGGGTACAGTCGCACTGTGACAGTGTTTGGGTACAGTCGCTCTGTGACAGTTTTCGGGTACAGTTGCTCTGTGACAGTGTTCTCTTACAGTCGCAGTGTGACAGAGTTCGGTTATAGTTGCACTGTGACAGTGTTCGGGTACAGTCACTCTGTGACTGTGTTCAGATACAGTCGCTCTGTGAATGTATTTGTGTACTGTCGCTCTGTGACAGTGTTCGGGTACAGTCGCTCTGTGACAGTGTTCGGGTACAGTCGCTCTGTGACAGTGTTCGGGTACTGTCGCTCTGTGACAGTGTTCGGGTACTGTTGCTCTGTTTCAGTGTTCGGGTCCAGTCGCTCTGTGACAGTGTTCAGGTAGGTCGATCTGTGACAGTATTCGGGTCCAGCCGCACTGTGACAGAGTTTGGGTACAGTCGCTCTGTGGCAGTTTTCGGGTACAGTTGCACTGTGACAGTGTTCGGTTAATGTTGCTCTGTGACAGTGTTCGAGTGCATTTGCTCTGTGACAGTGTTCGGGGACAGTTGCTCTGTGAGAGTGTTCGGGTACAGTCGCTCTGTGACAGTGTTCATCTTCAGTCGCACTGTGACAGTATTCAGTTACAGTCGCTCTCTGACAGTGTTCAGGTACAGTCGTTCTGTGATAGTGTTCGGGTACAGTCGCTCTGTGACAGTGTTCGGGTACTGTCACTCTGTTTCATTGTTCGGGTACAGTCGCTCTGTGACAGTGTTCAGGTAGGTCGATCTGTGAAAGTGTTCGGGTCCAGTCTCTCTGTGACAGTGTTGGGCTACAGTCGCTCTGTGACAGTGTTCGGGTACAGTCGCTCTGTGACAGTGTTCAGGTAGGTCGATCTGTGAAAGTGTTCGGGTCCAGTCTCTCTGTGACAGTGTTGGGGTACAGTCGCTCTGTGACAGTGTTCAGGTGCAGTCGCTCTGTGACAGTTTTCGGGTACAGTCGCTCTGTGAAAGTGTTCGGGTACAGTCGGTTTGTGACAGTGTTCGGGTACTGTCGCTCTGTGACAGTGTTCGGGTACTGTCGCTCTGTTTCAGTGTTCGGGTACAGTCGCTCTGTGACAGTGTTCAGGTAGGTCGATCTGTGAAAGTTTTCGGGTCCAGTCGCACTGTGACAGATTTTGGGTACAGTCGCTCTGTGACATTGTTCAGGTACAGTCACTCTGTGACAGTGTTCGGTTACAGTCGCTCTGTGACAGTTTTCGGGTACAGTTGCACTGTGACAGTGTTCGGTTAAAGATGCTCTGTGACAGTGTTCGAGTACATTTGCTCTGTGACAGTGTTCTGGTACAGTCACACTGTGACAGTGTTCAGGTACAGTCGCTCTGTGACAGTGTTCAGGTACAGTCGCTCTGAGACAGTGTTTGGGTACAGTCGCACTGTGACAGTGTTCGGGTACAGTCACTCTGTGACAGTGCTCATTACAGTCGCAGTGTGACAGTGTTCGGTTACAGTTGCACTGAGACAGTGTTCGGGTACAGTCGCACTGTGACAGTGTTCGGGTACAGTCTCTCTGTGACAGTGTTTGGGTGCAGTCGCTCTATGACAGTTTTCGGAGACAGTCGCTCTGTGGCAGTGTTCGGTTACAGTTGCACTGAGACAGTGTTCGGGTACAGTCGCACTGTGACAGAGTTCATGTACAGTCACACTGTGACAGTGTTCAGGTACAGTCGCTCTGTGACAGTGTTCGGGTACAGTCACTCTGTGACAGTGTTCGGGTACAGTCAATCTGTGACAGTGCTTGGGTACAGTCGCTCTGTGACAGTGTTCGGGTAGTCACTCTGTGACAGTGCTCGGGTACAGTCGCATTGTGACAGTGTTCGGTTACCGTCGCTCTGTGACAGTGTTCGGGTACAGTCGCTCTGTGACAGTGTTGGGATACAGTCGCTCTATGACAGTGTTGGTGTACATTCGTTCAGTGACAGTGTTCGGGTACAGTCACTCTGTGACAGTGTTCTATTACAGTCGTTCTGTGACATTGTTCAGGTACAGTCACTCTGTGACAGTGTTTGGTTACAGTCGCTCTGTGACAGTTTTCGGGTACATTTGCACTGTGACAGAGTTCGATTAAAGATGCTCTGTGACAGTGTTCGAGTACATTTGCTCTGTGACAGTGTTCTGGTACAGTCACACTGTGACAGTGTTCAGGTACAGTCTCTCTGTGACAGTGTTCAGGTACAGTCGCTCTGAGACAGTGTTTGGGTACAGTCGCACTGTGACAGTGTTCGGGTACAGTCACTCTGTGACAGTGGTCATTACAGTCGCAGTGTGACAGTGTTCGGTTACAGTTGCACTGAGACAGTGTTCGGGTACAGTCGCACTGTGACAGTGTTCGGATACAGTCTCTCTGTGACAGTGGTTGAGTGCAGTCGCTCTATGACAGTTTTCAGAGACAGTCGCTCTGTGACAGTGTTCAGGTAGGTCGATCTGTGAAAGTGTTCGGGTCCAGTCTCTCTGTGACAGTGTTGGGCTACAGTCGCTCTGTGACAGTGTTCGGGTACAGTCGCACTGTGACAGTGTTCGGGTACAGTCGCTCTGTGACAGTGTTCGGGTACAGTCATTCAGTGACATTGTTCGGGTACAGTCGCACTGTGACAGTGTTTGGGTACAGTCGCTCTGTGACAGTGTTCGGGTACAGTTGCTCTGTGACAGTGTTCTCTTACAGTCGCAGTGTCACAGAGTTCGGTTATAGTTGCAATGTGACAGTGTTCAGGTACAGTCACTCCGTGACTATGTTCAGGTCCAGTCGCTCTGTGAATGTATTCGTGTACAGTCGCTCTGTGAATGTATTCGTGTACTGTCGCTCTGTGACAGTGTTCGGGTACTGTTGCTCTGTTTCAGTTTTCGGGTACAGTCGCTCTCTGACAGTGTTCAGGTAGGTCGATCTGTGACAGTGTTCGGGTCCAGCCGCACTGTGACATAGTTTGGGTACAGTCGCTCTGTGACAGTTTTTGGGTACAGTTGCACTGTGACAGTGTTCGGTTAATGTTGCTCTGTGACAGTGTTCGAGTGCATTTGCTCTGTGACAGTGTTCGGGTACAGTTGCTCTGTGAGAGTGTTCGGGTACAGTCGCTCTGTGACAGTGTTCATCTTCAGTCGCACTGTGACAGTATTCAGTTACAGTCGCTCTCTGACAGTGTTCAGGTACAGTCGCTCTGCGATAGTGTTCGGGTACAGTCGCTTTGTGACAGTGTTCGGGTACTGTCGCTCTGTGACAGTGTTCGCGTACTGTTGCTCTGTTTCAGTGTTCGGGTCCAGTCTCTCTGTGACAGTGTTGGGCTACAGTCGCTCTGTGACAGTGTTCGGGTACAGTCACTCTGTGACAGTGCTCGGGTACAGTCGCATTGTGACAGTGTTGGGATACAGTCGCTCTGTGACAGTGTTGGTGTACATTCGTTCAGTGACAGTGTTCGGGTACAGTCGCACTGTGACAGTGTTTGGGTACAGTCGCTCTGTGACAGTGTTCGGGTAGAGTCACTCTGTGACAGTGGTCATTACAGTCGCACTGTGACAGTGTTCGGGTACAGTCGCTCTGTGACAGTGTTCGGGTACAGTCGTTCAGTGACATTGTTCGGGTACAGTCGCACTGTGGCAGTGTTTGGGTACAGTCGCTCTGTGACAGTGTATGGGTACAGTTGTTCTGTGACAGTGTTCTCTTACAGTCGCAGTGTGACAGAGTTCGGGTAGAGTCACTCTGTGACAGTGGTCATTACAGTCGCACTGTGACAGTGTTCGGGTACAGTCGCTCTGTGACAGTGTTCGGGTACAGTCGTTCAGTGACATTGTTCGGGTACAGTCGCACTGTGGCAGTGTTTGGGTACAGTCGCTCTGTGACAGTGTATGGGTACAGTTGTTCTGTGACAGTGTTCTCTTACAGTCGCAGTGTGACAGAGTTCGGTTATAGTTGCAATGTGACAGTGTTCAGGTACAGTCACTCCATGACTATGTTCAGATACAGTCGCTCTGTGAATGTATTCGTGTACAGTCGCTCTGTGACAGTGTTCGGGTACAGTCGCTTTGTGACAATGTTCGGGTACTGTCGCTCTGTGACAGTGTTCGGGTACTGTCGCTCTGTTTCAGTGTTCGGGTACAGTCGCTCTGTGACAGTGCTCAGGTAGGTCGATCTGTGAAAGTGTTCGGGTCCAGTCTCTCTGTGACAGTGTTGGGCTACAGTCGCTCTGTGACAGTGTTCGGGTACAGTCGCTCTGTGACAGTGTTCAGGTAGGTCGATCTCTGAAAGTGTTCGGGTCCAGTCTCTCTGTGACAGTGTTGGGGTACAGTCGCTCTGTGAAAGTGTTCGGTTACAGTCACTCTGTGACAGTGCTCGGGTACAGTCGCATTGTGACAGTGTTCGGTTACCGTCGCTCTGTGACAGTGTTCGTGTACATTAGTTCAGTGACAGTTTTCGGGTAGAGTCACACTTTGACAGTGTTTGGGTACAGTCGCTCTGTGACAGTGTTCGGGTACAGTCGCTCTCTGACAGTGTTCAGGTAGGTCGATCTGTGACAGTGTTCGGGTCCAGCTGCACTGTGACATAGTTTGGGTACAGTCGCTCTGTGACAGTTTTCGGGTACAGTTGCACTGTGACAGTGTTCGGTTAATGTTGCTCTGTGACAGTGTTCGAGTGCATTTGCTCTGTGACAGTGTTCGGGTACAGTTGCTCTGTGAGAGTGTTCGGGTACAGTCGCTCTGTGACAGTGTTCATCTTCAGTCGCACTGTGACAGTATTCAGTTACAGTCGCTCTCTGACAGTGTTCAGGTACAGTCGCTCTGCGATAGTTTTCGGGTACAGTCGCTTTGTGACAGTGTTCGGGTACTGTCGCTCTGTGACAGTGTTCGCGTACTGTTGCTCTGTTTCAGTGTTCGGGTACAGTCGCTCTGTGACAGTGCTCAGGAAGGTCGATCTGTGAAAGTGTTCGGGTCCAGTCTCTCTGTGACAGTGTTGGGCTACAGTCGCTCTGTGACAGTGTTCGGGTACAGTCACTCTGTGACAGTGCTCGGGTACAGTCGCATTGTGACAGTGTTGGGATACAGTCGCTCTGTGACAGTGTTGGTGTACATTCGTTCAGTGACAGTGTTCGGGTACAGTCGCACTGTGACAGTGTTTGGGTACAGTCGCTCTGTGACAGTGTTCGGGTAGAGTCACTCTGTGACAGTGGTCATTACAGTCGCACTGTGACAGTGTTCGGGTACAGTCGCTCTGTGACAGTGTTCGGGTACAGTCGTTCAGTGACATTGTTCGGGTACAGTCGCACTGTGGCAGTGTTTGGGTACAGTCGCTCTGTGACAGTGTATGGGTACAGTTGTTCTGTGACAGTGTTCTCTTACAGTCGCAGTGTGACAGAGTTCGGTTATAGTTGCAATGTGACAGTGTTCAGGTACAGTCACTCCATGACTATGTTCAGATACAGTCGCTCTGTGAATGTATTCGTGTACAGTCGCTCTGTGACAGGGTTCGGGTACAGTCGCTTTGTGACAATGTTCGGGTACTGTCGCTCTGTGACAGTGTTCGGGTACTGTCGCTCTGTTTCAGTGTTTGGGTACAGTCGCTCTGTGACAGTGCTCAGGTAGGTCGATCTGTGAAAGTGTTCGGGTCCAGTCTCTCTGTGACAGTGTTGGGCTACAGTCGCTCTGTGACAGTGTTCGGGTACAGTCGCTCTGTGACAGTGTTCGGGTACAGTCGCTCTCTGACAGTGTTCAGGTAGGTCGATCTGTGACAGTGTTCGGGTCCAGCCGCACTGTGACATAGTTTGGGTACAGTCGCTCTGTGACAGTTTTCGGGTACAGTTGCACTGTGACAGTGTTCGGTTAATGTTGCTCTGTGACAGTGTTCGAGTGCATTTGCTCTGTGACAGTGTTCGGGTACAGTTGCTCTGTGAGAGTGTTCGGGTACAGTCGCTCTGTGACAGTGTTCATCTTCAGTCGCACTGTGACAGTATTCAGTTACAGTCGCTCTCTGACAGTGTTCAGGTACAGTCGCTCTGCGATAGTGTTCGGGTACAGTCGCTTTGTGACAGTGTTCGGGTACTGTCGCTCTGTGACAGTGTTCGCGTACTGTTGCTCTGTTTCAGTGTTCGGGTACAGTCGCTCTGTGACAGTGCTCAGGAAGGTCGATCTGTGAAAGTGTTCGGGTCCAGTCTCTCTGTGACAGTGTTGGGCTACAGTCGCTCTGTGACAGTGTTCGGGTACAGTCACTCTGTGACAGTGCTCGGGTACAGTCGCATTGTGACAGTGTTGGGATACAGTCGCTCTGTGACAGTGTTGGTGTACATTCGTTCAGTGACAGTGTTCGGGTGCAGTCGCACTGTGACAGTGTTTGGGTACAGTCGCTCTGTGACAGTGTTCGGGTAGAGTCACTCTGTGACAGTGGTCATTACAGTCGCACTGTGACAGTGTTCGGGTACAGTCGCTCTGTGACAGTGTTCGGGTACAGTCGTTCAGTGACATTGTTCGGGTACAGTCGCACTGTGGCAGTGTTTGGGTACAGTCGCTCTGTGACAGTGTATGGGTACAGTTGTTCTGTGACAGTGTTCTCTTACAGTCGCAGTGTGACAGAGTTCGGTTATAGTTGCAATGTGACAGTGTTCAGGTACAGTCACTCCATGACTATGTTCAGATACAGTCGCTCTGTGAATGTATTCGTGTACAGTCGCTCTGTGACAGTGTTCGGGTACAGTCGCTTTGTGACAATGTTCGGGTACTGTCGCTCTGTGACAGTGTTCGGGTACTGTCGCTCTGTTTCAGTGTTCGGGTACAGTCGCTCTGTGACAGTGCTCAGGTAGGTCGATCTGTGAAAGTGTTCGGGTCCAGTCTCTCTGTGACAGTGTTGGGCTACAGTCGCTCTGTGACAGTGTTCGGGTACAGTCGCTCTGTGACAGTGTTCAGGTAGGTCGATCTCTGAAAGTGTTCGGGTCCAGTCTCTCTGTGACAGTGTTGGGGTACAGTCGCTCTGTGACAGTGTTCGGGTACAGTCACTCTGTGACAGTGCTTGGGTACAGTCGCTCTGTGAAAGTGTTCGGTTACAGTCACTCTGTGACAGTGCTCGGGTACAGTCGCATTGTGACAGTGTTCGGTTACCGTCGCTCTGTGACAGTGTTCGTGTACATTAGTTCAGTGACAGTGTTCGGGTACAGTCACACTTTGACAGTGTTTGGGTACAGTCGCTCTGTGACAGTGTTCGGGTACAGTCACTCTGTGACAGTGGTCATTACAGTCGCAGTGTGACAGTGTTCGGTTACAGTTGCACTGTGACAGTGATCGGGTACAGTCGCACTGTGACAGTGTTCGGGTACAGTCACTCTGTGACAGTGTTCATGTACAGTCACACTGTGACAGTGTTCAGGTACAGTCGCTCTGTGACAGTGTTCAGGTACAGTCGCTCTGTGACAGTGTTCGGGTACAGTCGTTCAGTGACATTGTTCGGGTACAGTCGCACTGTGACAGTGTTTGTGTACAGTCGCTCTGTGACAGTGTTCGGGTACAGTTGCTCTGTGACAGTGTTCTCTTACAGTCGCAGTGTGACAGAGTTCGGTTATAGTTGCACTGTGACAGTGTTTGTGTACTGTCACTCTGTTTCATTGTTCGGGTACAGTCACTCTGTGACAGTGTTCAGGTAGGTCGATCTGTGAAAGTGTTTGGGTCCAGTCTCTCTGTGACAGTGTTGGGGTACAGTCGCTCTGTGACAGTGTTCGGGTACTGTCACTCTGTGACAGTGCTCGGGTACAGTCGCTCTGTGACAGTGTTCGGGTACAGTCGCTTTGTGACAGTGTTCGTGTACTGTCGCTCTGTGACAGTGTTCGGGTACTGTCGCTCTGTTTCAGTGTTCGAGTACAGTCGCTCTGTGACAGTGTTCAGGTAGGTCGATCTGTGACAGTGTTCGGGTCCCGCCGCACTGTGACAGAGTTTGGGTACAGTCGCTATGTGACAGTTTTTGGGTACAGTTGCACTGTGACACTGTTCGGTTAATGTTGCTCTGTGACAGTGTTCGAGTGCATTTGCTCTGTGACAGTGTTCCGGTACATTTGCTCTGTGAAAGTGTTTTGGTACAGTCGCTCTGTGACAGTGTTCATCTTCAGTCGCACTGTGACAGTATTCAGTTACAGTCGCTCTGTGACAGTGTTCAGGTACAGTCGCTCTGTGACAGTGTTCGGGTACAGTCGCTCTGTGAAAGTGTTCGGGTACAGTCGCTTTGTGACAGTGTTCGGGTACTGTCGCTCTATGACAGTGTTCGGGTACTGTCACTCTGTGACAATGTTCAGGTAGGTCGATCTGTGAAAGTGTTCGGGTACAGTCACTCTATGACAGTGTTCTATTACAGTCGCTCTTTGACATTGTTCAGGTACAGTCACTCTGTGACAGTGTTCGGTTACAGTCAGTCTGTGACAGTTTTCGGGTACAGTTGCACTGTGACAGTGTTTGGTTAAAGTTGCTCTGTGACAGTGTTCGAGTACATTTGCTCTGTGACAGTGTTCGGGTACAGTCACACTGTGACAGTGTTCAGGTACAGTCGCTCTGTGACAGTGTTCAGGTACAGTCGCTCTGAGACAGTGTTTGGGTACAGTCACTCTGTGACAGTGGTCATTACAGTCGCAGTGTGACAGTGTTCGGTTACAGTTGCACTGAGACAGTGTTCGGGTACAGTCGCAGTGTGACAGTGTTCAGGTACAGTCTCTCTGTGACATTGTTTGGGTGCAGTCGCTCTGTGACAGTTTTCGGAGACAGTCGCTCTGTGACAGTGTTCGGGTACAGTCGCACTGTGACAGTGTTCATGTACAGTCACACTGTGACAGTGTTCAGGTACAGTCGCTCTGTGACAGTGTTTGGGTACAGTCACTCTGTGACAGTGTTCGGGTACAGTCACTCTGTGACAGTGCTTGGGTATAGTCGCTCTGTGACAGTGTTCGGGTAGTCACTCTGTGACAGTGCTCGGGTACAGTCGCATTGTGACAGTGTTCGGTTACCGTCGCTCTGTGACAGTGTTCGGGTAGAAGTCGCTCTGTGACAGTGTTGGGATACAGTCGCTCTGTGACATTGTTGGAGTACATTCGTTCAGTGACATTGTTCGGGTACAGTCGCACTGTGACAGTGTTTGGGTACAGTCGCTCTGTGACAGTGTTCGGGTACAGTTGCTCTGTGACAGTGTTCTCTTACAGTCGCAGTGTGACAGAGTTCGGTTATAGTTGCAATGTGACTGTGTTCGGGTACAGTCACTCCGTGACTATGTTCAGATACAGTCGCTCTGTGAATGTATTCGTGTACTATCGCTCTGTGACAGTTTTCGGGTACAGTCGCTCTGTGACAGTGTTCGGGTACAGTCGCTTTGTGACAGTTTTCGGGTACTATCGCTCTGTGACAGTGTTCGGGTACTGTTGCTCTGTTTCAGTGTTCGGGTACAGTCGCTCTCTGACAGTGTTCAGGTAGGTCGATCTGTGACAGTGTTCGGGTCCAGCCGCACTGTGACAGAGTTTGGGTACAGTCGCTCTGTGACAGTTTTCGGGTACAGTTGCACTGTGACAGTATTCGGTTAATGTTTCTCTGTGACAGTGTTCGAGTGCATTTGCTCTGTGACAGTGTTCGGGTACAGTTGCTCTGTGAGAGTGTTCAGGTACAGTCGCTCTGTGACAGTGTTCTTCTTCAGTCGCACTGTGACAGTATTCAGTTACAGTCGCTCTGTGACAGTGTTCAGGTACAGTCGCTCTGTGACAGTGTTCGGGTACAGTCGCTCTGTGAAAGTGTTCGGGGACAGTCGCTTTGTGACAGTGTTCGGGTACTGTTGCTCTATGACAGTGTTTGGGTACAGTCGCTCTGTGACAGTGTTCGGGTACAGTCACTCTATGACAGTGTTCTATTACAGTCGCTCTTTGACATTGTTCAGGTACAGTCACTCTGTGACAGTGTTCGGTTACAGTCGGTCTGTGACAGTTTTCGGGTACAGTTGCACTGTGGCAGTGTTTGGTTAAAGTTGCTCTGTGACAGTGTTCGAGTACATTTGCTCTGTGACAGTGTTCTGGTACAGTCACACTGTGACAGTGTTCAGGTACAGTCGCTCTGTGACAGTGTTCAGGTACAGTCGCTCTGAGACAGTGTTTGGGTACAGTCGCTCTGTGACAGTGTTCGGGTACAGTCACTCTGTGACAGTGGTCATTACAGTCGCAGTGTGACAGTGTTTGGTTACAGTTGCACTGAGACAGTGTTCGGGTACGGTCGCACTGTGACAGTGTTCAGGTACAGTCTCTCTGACAGTGTTTGGGTGCAGTCGCTCTGTGACAGTTTTCGGAGACAGTCGCTCTGTGACAGTGTTCGCGTACTGTCGCTCTGTTTCAGTGTTCGGGTACAGTCGCTCTGTGACAGTGCTCAGTTAGGTCGATCTGTGAAAGTGTTCGGGTCCAGTCTCTCTGTGACAGTGTTGGGCTACAGTCGCTCTGTGACAGTGTTCGCGTACTGTCGCTCTGTTTCAGTGTTCGGGTACAGTCGCTCTGTGACAGTGTTCAGGTAGGTCGATCTGTGAAAGTGTTCGGGTCCAGTTCTCTGTGACAGTGTTGGGGTACAGTCGCTCTGTGACAGTGTTCGGGTACAGTCACTCTGTGACAGTGCTCGGGTACAGTCATATTGTGACAGTGTTCGGTTACCGTCGCTCTGTGACAGTATTCGGGTACAGTCGCTCAGTTGCAGTGTTGGGATACAGTCGCTCTGTGACAGTGTTGGTGTACATTCGTTCAGTGACAGTGTTCATGTACAGTCGCACTGTGACACTGTTTGGGTACAGTCGCTCTGTGACAGTGTTCGGGTATAGTCACTCTGTGACAGTGGTCATTACAGTCGCAGTGTGACAGTGTTCGGTTACAGTTGCACTGTGACAGTGATCGGGTACAGTCGCACTGTGACAGTGTTCGGGTACAGTCACTCTGTGACAGTGTTCATGTACAGTCACACTGTGACAGTGTTCAGGTACAGTCGCTCTGTGACAGTGTTCGGGTACAGTCGCTCTGTGAAAGTGTTCGGGGACAGTCGCTTTGTGACAGTGTTCGGGTACTGTCGCTCTATGACAGTGTTTGGGTACAGTCGCTCTGTGACAGTGTTCGGGTACAGTCACTCTATGACAGTGTTCTATTACAGTCGCTCTTTGACATTGTTCAGGTACAGTCACTCTGTGACAGTGTTCGGTTACAGTCGGTCTGTGACAGTTTTCGGGTACAGTTGCACTGTGGCAGTGTTTGGTTAAAGTTGCTCTGTGACAGTGTTCGAGTACATTTGCTCTGTGACAGTGTTCTGGTACAGTCACACTGTGACAGTGTTCAGGTACAGTCGCTCTGTGACGGTGTTCAGGTACAGTCGCTCTGAGACAGTGTTTGGGTACAGTCGCTCTGTGACAGTGTTCGGGTACAGTCACTCTGTGACAGTGGTCATTACAGTCGCAGTGTGACAGTGTTTGGTTACAGTTGCACTGAGACAGTGTTCGGGTACAGTCGCACTGTGACAGTGTTCAGGTACAGTCTCTCTGACAGTGTTTGGGTGCAGTCGCTCTGTGACAGTTTTCGGAGACAGTCGCTCTGTGACAGTGTTCGCGTACTGTCGCTCTGTTTCAGTGTTCGGGTACAGTCGCTCTGTGACAGTGCTCAGTTAGGTCGATCTGTGAAAGTGTTCGGGTCCAGTCTCTCTGTGACAGTGTTGGGCTACAGTCGCTCTGTGACAGTGTTCGGGTACAGTCGCTCTGTGACAGTGTTCAGGTAGGTCGATCTGTGAAAGTGTTCGGGTCCAGTTCTCTGTGACAGTGTTGGGGTACAGTCGCTCTGTGACAGTGTTCGGGTACAGTCACTCTGTGACAGTGCTCGGGTACAGTCACATTGTGACAGTGTTCGGTTACCGTCGCTCTGTGACAGTATTCGGGTACAGTCGCTCAGTTGCAGTGTTGGGATACAGTCGCTCTGTGACAGTGTTGGTGTACATTCGTTCAGTGACAGTGTTCATGTACAGTCGCACTGTGACACTGTTTGGGTACAGTCGCTCTGTGACAGTGTTCGGGTATAGTCACTCTGTGACAGTGGTCATTACAGTCGCAGTGTGACAGTGTTCGGTTACAGTTGCACTGTGACAGTGATCGGGTACAGTCGCACTGTGACAGTGTTCGGGTACAGTCACTCTGTGACAGTGTTCATGTACAGTCACACTGTGACAGTGTTCAGGTACAGTCGCTCTGTGACAGTGTTCGGGTACAGTCGCTCTGTGACAGTGTTCGGGTACAGTCGTTCAGTGACATTGTTCAGGTACAGTCGCACTGTGACAGTGTTTGGGTACAGTTGCTCTGTGACAGTGTTCGGGTACAGTTGCTCTGTGACAGTGTTCTCTTACAGTCGCAGTGTGACAGAGTTCGGTTATAGTTGCACCGTGACAGTTTTCGGGTACAGTCACTCTGTGACAGTGTTCAGGTAGGTCGATCTTTGAAAGTGTTTGGGTCCAGTCTCTCTGTGACAGTGTTGGGGTACAGTCGCTCTGTGACAGTGTTCGGGTACAGTCACTCTGTGACAGTGCTCGGGTACAGTCGCTCTGTGACAGTGTTCGGGTACAGTCGCTTTGTGACAGTGTTCGGGTACTATCGCTCTGTGACAGTGTTCGGGTACTGTTGCTCTGTTTCAGTGTTCGGGTACAGTCGCTCTCTGACAGTGTTCAGGTAGGTCGATCTGTGACAGTGTTCGGGTCCAGCCGCACTGTGACAGAGTTTGGGTACAGTCGCTCTCTGACAGTTTTCGGGTACAGTTGCACTGTGACAGTGTTCGGTTAATGTTGCTCTGTGAGAGTGTTCGGGTACAGTCGCTCTGTGACAGTGTTCATCTTCAGTCGCACTGTGACAGTATTCAGTTACAGTCGCTCTCTGACAGTGTTCAGGTACAGTCGCTCTGTGATAGTGTTCGGGTACAGTCGCTCTGTGACAGTGTTCGGGTACAGTCGCTTTGTGACAGTGTTCGGGTACAGTCGCTCTGTGATAGTGTTTGCGTACTGTCGCTCTGTTTCAGTGTTCGGGCACAGTCGCTCTGTGACAGTGTTCAGGTAGGTCGATCTGTGAAAGTGTTCGGGTCCAGTCTCTCTGTGACAGTGTTGGGCTACAGTCGCTCTGTGACAGTGTTCGGGTACAGTCGCTCTGTGACAGTGTTCAGGTAGGTCGATCTGTGAAAGAGTTCGGGTCCAGTCTTTCTGTGACAGTGTTGGGATACAATCGCTCTGTGACAGTGTTCGGGTACAGTCACTCTGTGACAGTGCTTGGGTACAGTCGCTCTGTGACAGTGTTCGGGTACAGTCACTCTGTGAAAGTGCTCGGGTACAGTCGCATTGTGACAGTGTTCGGTTACCGTCGCTCTGTGACAGTGTTCGGGTACAGTCGCTCTGTGACAGTGTTGGGATACTGTCGCTCTGTGACAGTGTTGGTGTACATTCGTTCAGTGACAGTGTTCGGGTACAGTCACACTGTGACAGTGTTTGGGTACAGTCGCTCTGTGACAGTGTTCGGGTACAGTCAATCTGTGACAGTGGTCATTACAGTCGCAGTGTGACAGTGTTCGGTTACAGTTGCACTGTGACAGTGATCGGGTACAGTTGCACTGTGACAGTGATCGGGTACAGTCGCACTGTGACAGTTTTCAGGTACAGTCACTCTGTGACAGTGTTCATGTACAGTCACACTGTGACAGTGTTCGGGTACAGTCGCTCTGTGACAGTGTTCGGGTACAGTCGCTCTCTGACAGTGTTCAGGTAGGTCGATCTGTGACAGTGTTCGGGTCCAGCCGCACTGTGACATAGTTTGGGTACAGTCGCTCTGTGACAGTTTTCGGGTACAGTTGCACTGTGACAGTGTTCGGTTAATGTTGCTCTGTGACAGTGTTCGAGTGCATTTGCTCTGTGACAGTGTTCGGGTACAGTTGCTCTGTGAGAGTGTTCGGGTACAGTCGCTCTGTGACAGTGTTCATCTTCAGTCGCACTGTGACAGTATTCAGTTACAGTCGCTCTCTGACAGTGTTCAGGTACAGTCGCTCTGCGATAGTGTTCGGGTACAGTCGCTTTGTGACAGTGTTCGGGTACTGTCGCTCTGTGACAGTGTTCGCGTACTGTTGCTCTGTTTCAGTGTTCGGGTACAGTCGCTCTGTGACAGTGCTCAGGAAGGTCGATCTGTGAAAGTGTTCGGGTCCAGTCTCTCTGTGACAGTGTTGGGGTACAGTCGCTCTGTGACAGTGTTCGGGTACAGTCACTCTGTGACAGTGCTCGGGTATAGTCGCTCTGTGACAGTGTTCGAGTACAGTCGCTTTGTGACAGTGTTCGGGTACTGTCGCTCTGTGACAGTGTTCGGGTACTGTCGCTCTGTTTCAGTGTTCGAGTACAGTCGCTCTGTGACAGTGTTCAGGTAGGTCGATCTGTGACAGTGTTCGGGTCCCGCCGCACTGTGACAGAGTTTGGGTACAGTCGCTATGTGACAGTTTTTGGGTACAGTTGCACTGTGACACTGTTCGGTTAATGTTGCTCTGTGACAGTGTTCGAGTGCATTTGCTCTGTGACAGTGTTCCGGTACATTTGCTCTGTGAAAGTGTTTTGGTACAGTCGCTCTGTGACAGTGTTCATCTTCAGTCGCACTGTGACAGTATTCAGTTACAGTCGCTCTGTGACAGTGTTCAGGTACAGTCGCTCTGTGACAGTGTTCGGGTACAGTCGCTCTGTGAAAGTGTTCGGGTACAGTCGCTTTGTGACAGTGTTCGGGTACTGTCGCTCTATGACAGTGTTCGGGTACTGTCACTCTGTGACAATGTTCAGGTAGGTCGATCTGTGAAAGTGTTCGGGTACAGTCACTCTATGACAGTGTTCTATTACAGTCGCTCTTTGACATTGTTCAGGTACAGTCACTCTGTGACAGTGTTCGGTTACAGTCAGTCTGTGACAGTTTTCGGGTACAGTTGCACTGTGACAGTATTTGGTTAAAGTTGCTCTGTGACAGTGTTCGAGTACATTTGCTCTGTGACAGTGTTCGGGTACAGTCACACTGTGACAGTGTTCAGGTACAGTCGCTCTGTGACAGTGTTCAGGTACAGTCGCTCTGAGACAGTGTTTGGGTACAGTCACTCTGTGACAGTGGTCATTACAGTCGCAGTGTGACAGTGTTCGGTTACAGTTGCACTGAGACAGTGTTCGGGTACAGTCGCACTGTGACAGTGTTCAGGTACAGTCTCTCTGTGACATTGTTTGGGTGCAGTCGCTCTGTGACAGTTTTCGGAGACAGTCGCTCTGTGACAGTGTTCGGGTACAGTCGCACTGTGACAGTGTTCATGTACAGTCACACTGTGACAGTGTTCAGGTACAGTCGCTCTGTGACAGTGTTTGGGTACAGTCACTCTGTGACAGTGTTCGGGTACAGTCACTCTGTGACAGTGCTTGGGTATAGTCGCTCTGTGACAGTGTTCGGGTAGTCACTCTGTGACAGTGCTCGGGTACAGTCGCATTGTGACAGTGTTCGGTTACCGTCGCTCTGTGACAGTGTTCGGGTAGAAGTCGCTCTGTGACAGTGTTGGGATACAGTCGCTCTGTGACATTGTTGGAGTACATTCGTTCAGTGACATTGTTCGGGTACAGTCGCACTGTGACAGTGTTTGGGTACAGTCGCTCTGTGACAGTGTTCGGGTACAGTTGCTCTGTGACAGTGTTCTCTTACAGTCGCAGTGTGACAGAGTTCGGTTATAGTTGCAATGTGACTGTGTTCGGGTACAGTCACTCCGTGACTATGTTCAGATACAGTCGCTCTGTGAATGTATTCGTGTACTATCGCTCTGTGACAGTTTTCGGGTACAGTCGCTCTGTGACAGTGTTCGGGTACAGTCGCTTTGTGACAGTTTTCGGGTACTATCGCTCTGTGACAGTGTTCGGGTACTGTTGCTCTGTTTCAGTGTTCGGGTACAGTCGCTCTCTGACAGTGTTCAGGTAGGTCGATCTGTGACAGTGTTCGGGTCCAGCCGCACTGTGACAGAGTTTGGGTACAGTTGCTCTGTGACAGTTTTCGGGTACAGTTGCACTGTGACAGTATTCGGTTAATGTTTCTCTGTGACAGTGTTCGAGTGCATTTGCTCTGTGACAGTGTTCGGGTACAGTTGCTCTGTGAGAGTGTTCAGGTACAGTCGCTCTGTGACAGTGTTCTTCTTCAGTCGCACTGTGACAGTATTCAGTTACAGTCGCTCTGTGACAGTGTTCAGGTACAGTCGCTCTGTGACAGTGTTCGGGTACAGTCGCTCTGTGAAAGTGTTCGGGGACAGTCGCTTTGTGACAGTGTTCGGGTACTGTCGCTCTATGACAGTGTTTGGGTACAGTCGCTCTGTGACAGTGTTCGGGTACAGTCACTCTATGACAGTGTTCTATTACAGTCGCTCTTTGACATTGTTCAGGTACAGTCACTCTGTGACAGTGTTCGGTTACAGTCGGTCTGTGACAGTTTTCGGGTACAGTTGCACTGTGGCAGTGTTTGGTTAAAGTTGCTCTGTGACAGTGTTCGAGTACATTTGCTCTGTGACAGTGTTCTGGTACAGTCACACTGTGACAGTGTTCAGGTACAGTCGCTCTGTGACAGTGTTCAGGTACAGTCGCTCTGAGACAGTGTTTGGGTACAGTCGCTCTGTGACAGTGTTCGGGTACAGTCACTCTGTGACAGTGGTCATTACAGTCGCAGTGTGACAGTGTTTGGTTACAGTTGCACTGAGACAGTGTTCGGGTACAGTCGCACTGTGACAGTGTTCAGGTACAGTCTCTCTGACAGTGTTTGGGTGCAGTCGCTCTGTGACAGTTTTCGGAGACAGTCGCTCTGTGACAGTGTTCGCGTACTGTCGCTCTGTTTCAGTGTTCGGGTACAGTCGCTCTGTGACAGTGCTCAGGTAGGTCGATCTGTGAAAGTGTTCGGGTCCAGTCTCTCTGTGACAGTGTTGGGCTACAGTCGCTCTGTGACAGTGTTCGGGTACAGTCGCTCTGTGACAGTGTTCAGGTAGGTCGATCTGTGAAAGTGTTCGGGTCCAGTTCTCTGTGACAGTGTTGGGGTACAGTCGCTCTGTGACAGTGTTCGGGTACAGTCACTCTGTGACAGTGCTCGGGTACAGTCACATTGTGACAGTGTTCGGTTACCGTCGCTCTGTGACAGTGTTCGGGTACAGTCGCTCAGTTGCAGTGTTGGGATACAGTCGCTCTGTGACAGTGTTGGTGTACATTCGTTCAGTGACAGTGTTCATGTACAGTCGCACTGTGACACTGTTTGGGTACAGTCGCTCTGTGACAGTGTTCGGGTATAGTCACTCTGTGACAGTGGTCATTACAGTCGCAGTGTGACAGTGTTCGGTTACAGTTGCACTGTGACAGTGATCGGGTACAGTCGCACTGTGACAGTGTTCGGGTACAGTCACTCTGTGACAGTGTTCATGTACAGTCACACTGTGACAGTGTTCAGGTACAGTCGCTCTGTGACAGTGTTCGGGTACAGTCGCTCTGTGACAGTGTTCGGGTACAGTCGTTCAGTGACATTGTTCAGGTACAGTCGCACTGTGACAGTGTTTGGGTACAGTTGCTCTGTGACAGTGTTCGGGTACAGTTGCTCTGTGACAGTGTTCTCTTACAGTCGCAGTGTGACAGAGTTCGGTTATAGTTGCACCGTGACAGTTTTCGGGTACAGTCACTCTGTGACAGTGTTCAGGTAGGTCGATCTTTGAAAGTGTTTGGGTCCAGTCTCTCTGTGACAGTGTTGGGGTACAGTCGCTCTGTGACAGTGTTCGGGTACAGTCACTCTGTGACAGTGCTCGGGTACAGTCGCTCTGTGACAGTGTTCGGGTACAGTCGCTTTGTGACAGTGTTCGGGTACTATCGCTCTGTGACAGTGTTCGGGTACTGTTGCTCTGTTTCAGTGTTCGGGTACAGTCGCTCTCTGACAGTGTTCAGGTAGGTCGATCTGTGACAGTGTTCGGGTCCAGCCGCACTGTGACAGAGTTTGGGTACAGTCGCTCTCTGACAGTTTTCGGGTACAGTTGCACTGTGACAGTGTTCGGTTAATGTTGCTCTGTGAGAGTGTTCGGGTACAGTCGCTCTGTGACAGTGTTCATCTTCAGTCGCACTGTGACAGTATTCAGTTACAGTCGCTCTCTGACGGTGTTCAGGTACAGTCGCTCTGTGATAGTGTTCGGGTACAGTCGCTCTGTGACAGTGTTCGGGTACAGTCGCTTTGTGACAGTGTTCGGGTACAGTCGCTCTGTGATAGTGTTTGCGTACTGTCGCTCTGTTTCAGTGTTCGGGCACAGTCGCTCTGTGACAGTGTTCAGGTAGGTCGATCTGTGAAAGTGTTCGGGTCCAGTCTCTCTGTGACAGTGTTGGGCTACAGTCGCTCTGTGACAGTGTTCGGGTACAGTCGCTCTGTGACAGTGTTCAGGTAGGTCGATCTGTGAAAGAGTTCGGGTCCAGTCTTTCTGTGACAGTGTTGGGATACAATCGCTCTGTGACAGTGTTCGGGTACAGTCACTCTGTGACAGTGCTTGGGTACAGTCGCTCTGTGACAGTGTTCGGGTACAGTCACTCTGTGAAAGTGCTCGGGTACAGTCGCATTGTGACAGTGTTCGGTTACCGTCGCTCTGTGACAGTGTTCGGGTACAGTCGCTCTGTGACAGTGTTGGGATACTGTCGCTCTGTGACAGTGTTGGTGTACATTCGTTCAGTGACAGTGTTCGGGTACAGTCACACTGTGACAGTGTTTGGGTACAGTCGCTCTGTGACAGTGTTCGGGTACAGTCAATCTGTGACAGTGGTCATTACAGTCGCAGTGTGACAGTGTTCGGTTACAGTTGCACTGTGACAGTGATCGGGTACAGTTGCACTGTGACAGTGATCGGGTACAGTCGCACTGTGACAGTTTTCGGGTACAGTCACTCTGTGACAGTGTTCATGTACAGTCACACTGTGACAGTGTTCGGGTACAGTCGCTCTGTGACAGTGTTCGGGTACAGTCGCTCTCTGACAGTGTTCAGGTAGGTCGATCTGTGACAGTGTTCGGGTCCAGCCGCACTGTGACATAGTTTGGGTACAGTCGCTCTGTGACAGTTTTCGGGTACAGTTGCACTGTGACAGTGTTCGGTTAATGTTGCTCTGTGACAGTGTTCGAGTGCATTTGCTCTGTGACAGTGTTCGGGTACAGTTGCTCTGTGAGAGTGTTCGGGTACAGTCGCTCTGTGACAGTGTTCATCTTCAGTCGCACTGTGACAGTATTCAGTTACAGTCGCTCTCTGACAGTGTTCAGGTACAGTCGCTCTGCGATAGTGTTCGGGTACAGTCGCTTTGTGACAGTGTTCGGGTACTGTCGCTCTGTGACAGTGTTCGCGTACTGTTGCTCTGTTTCAGTGTTCGGGTACAGTCGCTCTGTGACAGTGCTCAGGAAGGTCGATCTGTGAAAGTGTTCGGGTCCAGTCTCTCTGTGACAGTGTTGGGGTACAGTCGCTCTGTGACAGTGTTCGGGTACAGTCACTCTGTGACAGTGCTCGGGTACAGTCGCTCTGTGACAGTGTTCGAGTACAGTCGCTTTGTGACAGTGTTCGGGTACTGTCGCTCTGTGACAGTGTTCGGGTACTGTCGCTCTGTTTCAGTGTTCGAGTACAGTCGCTCTGTGACAGTGTTCAGGTAGGTCGATCTGTGACAGTGTTCGGGTCCCGCCGCACTGTGACAGAGTTTGGGTACAGTCGCTATGTGACAGTTTTTGGGTACAGTTGCACTGTGACACTGTTCGGTTAATGTTGCTCTGTGACAGTGTTCGAGTGCATTTGCTCTGTGACAGTGTTCCGGTACATTTGCTCTGTGAAAGTGTTTTGGTACAGTCGCTCTGTGACAGTGTTCATCTTCAGTCGCACTGTGACAGTATTCAGTTACAGTCGCTCTGTGACAGTGTTCAGGTACAGTCGCTCTGTGACAGTGTTCGGGTACAGTCGCTCTGTGAAAGTGTTCGGGTACAGTCGCTTTGTGACAGTGTTCGGGTACTGTCGCTCTATGACAGTGTTCGGGTACTGTCACTCTGTGACAATGTTCAGGTAGGTCGATCTGTGAAAGTGTTCGGGTACAGTCACTCTATGACAGTGTTCTATTACAGTCGCTCTTTGACATTGTTCAGGTACAGTCACTCTGTGACAGTGTTCGGTTACAGTCAGTCTGTGACAGTTTTCGGGTACAGTTGCACTGTGACAGTATTTGGTTAAAGTTGCTCTGTGACAGTGTTCGAGTACATTTGCTCTGTGACAGTGTTCGGGTACAGTCACACTGTGACAGTGTTCAGGTACAGTCGCTCTGTGACAGTGTTCAGGTACAGTCGCTCTGAGACAGTGTTTGGGTACAGTCACTCTGTGACAGTGGTCATTACAGTCGCAGTGTGACAGTGTTCGGTTACAGTTGCACTGAGACAGTGTTCGGGTACAGTCGCACTGTGACAGTGTTCAGGTACAGTCTCTCTGTGACATTGTTTGGGTGCAGTCGCTCTGTGACAGTTTTCGGAGACAGTCGCTCTGTGACAGTGTTCGGGTACAGTCGCACTGTGACAGTGTTCATGTACAGTCACACTGTGACAGTGTTCAGGTACAGTCGCTCTGTGACAGTGTTTGGGTACAGTCACTCTGTGACAGTGTTCGGGTACAGTCACTCTGTGACAGTGCTTGGGTATAGTCGCTCTGTGACAGTGTTCGGGTAGTCACTCTGTGACAGTGCTCGGGTACAGTCGCATTGTGACAGTGTTCGGTTACCGTCGCTCTGTGACAGTGTTCGGGTAGAAGTCGCTCTGTGACAGTGTTGGGATACAGTCGCTCTGTGACATTGTTGGAGTACATTCGTTCAGTGACATTGTTCGGGTACAGTCGCACTGTGACAGTGTTTGGGTACAGTCGCTCTGTGACAGTGTTCGGGTACAGTTGCTCTGTGACAGTGTTCTCTTACAGTCGCAGTGTGACAGAGTTCGGTTATAGTTGCAATGTGACTGTGTTCGGGTACAGTCACTCCGTGACTATGTTCAGATACAGTCGCTCTGTGAATGTATTCGTGTACTATCGCTCTGTGACAGTTTTCGGGTACAGTCGCTCTGTGACAGTGTTCGGGTACAGTCGCTTTGTGACAGTTTTCGGGTACTATCGCTCTGTGACAGTGTTCGGGTACTGTTGCTCTGTTTCAGTGTTCGGGTACAGTCGCTCTCTGACAGTGTTCAGGTAGGTCGATCTGTGACAGTGTTCGGGTCCAGCCGCACTGTGACAGAGTTTGGGTACAGTCGCTCTGTGACAGTTTTCGGGTACAGTTGCACTGTGACAGTATTCGGTTAATGTTTCTCTGTGACAGTGTTCGAGTGCATTTGCTCTGTGACAGTGTTCGGGTACAGTTGCTCTGTGAGAGTGTTCAGGTACAGTCGCTCTGTGACAGTGTTCTTCTTCAGTCGCACTGTGACAGTATTCAGTTACAGTCGCTCTGTGACAGTGTTCAGGTACAGTCGCTCTGTGACAGTGTTCGGGTACAGTCGCTCTGTGAAAGTGTTCGGGGACAGTCGCTTTGTGACAGTGTTCGGGTACTGTCGCTCTATGACAGTGTTTGGGTACAGTCGCTCTGTGACAGTGTTCGGGTACAGTCACTCTATGACAGTGTTCTATTACAGTCGCTCTTTGACATTGTTCAGGTACAGTCACTCTGTGACAGTGTTCGGTTACAGTCGGTCTGTGACAGTTTTCGGGTACAGTTGCACTGTGGCAGTGTTTGGTTAAAGTTGCTCTGTGACAGTGTTCGAGTACATTTGCTCTGTGACAGTGTTCTGGTACAGTCAC
This sequence comes from Squalus acanthias, assembly GCA_030390025.1. Lineage (NCBI taxonomy): Eukaryota > Metazoa > Chordata > Chondrichthyes > Squaliformes > Squalidae > Squalus > Squalus acanthias. The sequence goes on along the minus strand of JASTWF010000374.1, from coordinate 342,860 downwards.
ACTGTGACAGTGTTCAGGTACAGTCGCTCTGTGACAGTGTTCAGGTACAGTCGCTCTGAGACAGTGTTTGGGTACAGTCGCTCTGTGACAGTGTTCGGGTACAGTCACTCTGTGACAGTGGTCATTACAGTCGCAGTGTGACAGTGTTTGGTTACAGTTGCACTGAGACAGTGTTCGGGTACAGTCGCACTGTGACAGTGTTCAGGTACAGTCTCTCTGACAGTGTTTGGGTGCAGTCGCTCTGTGACAGTTTTCGGAGACAGTCGCTCTGTGACAGTGTTCGCGTACTGTCGCTCTGTTTCAGTGTTCGGGTACAGTCGCTCTGTGACAGTGCTCAGGTAGGTCGATCTGTGAAAGTGTTCGGGTCCAGTCTCTCTGTGACAGTGTTGGGCTACAGTCGCTCTGTGACAGTGTTCGGGTACAGTCGCTCTGTGACAGTGTTCAGGTAGGTCGATCTGTGAAAGTGTTCGGGTCCAGTTCTCTGTGACAGTGTTGGGGTACAGTCGCTCTGTGACAGTGTTCGGGTACAGTCACTCTGTGACAGTGCTCGGGTACAGTCACATTGTGACAGTGTTCGGTTACCGTCGCTCTGTGACAGTGTTCGGGTACAGTCGCTCAGTTGCAGTGTTGGGATACAGTCGCTCTGTGACAGTGTTGGTGTACATTCGTTCAGTGACAGTGTTCATGTACAGTCGCACTGTGACACTGTTTGGGTACAGTCGCTCTGTGACAGTGTTCGGGTATAGTCACTCTGTGACAGTGGTCATTACAGTCGCAGTGTGACAGTGTTCGGTTACAGTTGCACTGTGACAGTGATCGGGTACAGTCGCACTGTGACAGTGTTCGGGTACAGTCACTCTGTGACAGTGTTCATGTACAGTCACACTGTGACAGTGTTCAGGTACAGTCGCTCTGTGACAGTGTTCGGGTACAGTCGCTCTGTGACAGTGTTCGGGTACAGTCGTTCAGTGACATTGTTCAGGTACAGTCGCACTGTGACAGTGTTTGGGTACAGTCGCTCTGTGACAGTGTTCGGGTACAGTTGCTCTGTGACAGTGTTCTCTTACAGTCGCAGTGTGACAGAGTTCGGTTATAGTTGCACCGTGACAGTTTTCGGGTACAGTCACTCTGTGACAGTGTTCAGGTAGGTCGATCTTTGAAAGTGTTTGGGTCCAGTCTCTCTGTGACAGTGTTGGGGTACAGTCGCTCTGTGACAGTGTTCGGGTACAGTCACTCTGTGACAGTGCTCGGGTACAGTCGCTCTGTGACAGTGTTCGGGTACAGTCGCTTTGTGACAGTGTTCGGGTACTATCGCTCTGTGACAGTGTTCGGGTACTGTTGCTCTGTTTCAGTGTTCGGGTACAGTCGCTCTCTGACAGTGTTCAGGTAGGTCGATCTGTGACAGTGTTCGGGTCCAGCCGCACTGTGACAGAGTTTGGGTACAGTCGCTCTGTGACAGTTTTCGGGTACAGTTGCACTGTGACAGTATTCGGTTAATGTTTCTCTGTGACAGTGTTCGAGTGCATTTGCTCTGTGACAGTGTTCGGGTACAGTTGCTCTGTGAGAGTGTTCAGGTACAGTCGCTCTGTGACAGTGTTCTTCTTCAGTCGCACTGTGACAGTATTCAGTTACAGTCGCTCTGTGACAGTGTTCAGGTACAGTCGCTCTGTGACAGTGTTCGGGTACAGTCGCTCTGTGAAAGTGTTCGGGGACAGTCGCTTTGTGACAGTGTTCGGGTACTGTCGCTCTATGACAGTGTTTGGGTACAGTCGCTCTGTGACAGTGTTCGGGTACAGTCACTCTATGACAGTGTTCTATTACAGTCGCTCTTTGACATTGTTCAGGTACAGTCACTCTGTGACAGTGTTCGGTTACAGTCGGTCTGTGACAGTTTTCGGGTACAGTTGCACTGTGGCAGTGTTTGGTTAAAGTTGCTCTGTGACAGTGTTCGAGTACATTTGCTCTGTGACAGTGTTCTGGTACAGTCACACTGTGACAGTGTTCAGGTACAGTCGCTCTGTGACAGTGTTCAGGTACAGTCGCTCTGAGACAGTGTTTGGGTACAGTCGCTCTGTGACAGTGTTCGGGTACAGTCACTCTGTGACAGTGGTCATTACAGTCGCAGTGTGACAGTGTTTGGTTACAGTTGCACTGAGACAGTGTTCGGGTACAGTCGCACTGTGACAGTGTTCAGGTACAGTCTCTCTGACAGTGTTTGGGTGCAGTCGCTCTGTGACAGTTTTCGGAGACAGTCGCTCTGTGACAGTGTTCGCGTACTGTCGCTCTGTTTCAGTGTTCGGGTACAGTCGCTCTGTGACAGTGCTCAGGTAGGTCGATCTGTGAAAGTGTTCGGGTCCAGTCTCTCTGTGACAGTGTTGGGCTACAGTCGCTCTGTGACAGTGTTCGGGTACAGTCGCTCTGTGACAGTGTTCAGGTAGGTCGATCTGTGAAAGTGTTCGGGTCCAGTTCTCTGTGACAGTGTTGGGGTACAGTCGCTCTGTGACAGTGTTCGGGTACAGTCACTCTGTGACAGTGCTCGGGTACAGTCACATTGTGACAGTGTTCGGTTACCGTCGCTCTGTGACAGTGTTCGGGTACAGTCGCTCAGTTGCAGTGTTGGGATACAGTCGCTCTGTGACAGTGTTGGTGTACATTCGTTCAGTGACAGTGTTCATGTACAGTCGCACTGTGAAACTGTTTGGGTACAGTCGCTCTGTGACAGTGTTCGGGTATAGTCACTCTGTGACAGTGGTCATTACAGTCGCAGTGTGACAGTGTTCGGTTACAGTTGCACTGTGACAGTGATCGGGTACAGTCGCACTGTGACAGTGTTCGGGTACAGTCACTCTGTGACAGTGTTCATGTACAGTCACACTGTGACAGTGTTCAGGTACAGTCGCTCTGTGACAGTGTTCGGGTACAGTCGCTCTGTGACAGTGTTCGGGTACAGTCGTTCAGTGACATTGTTCAGGTACAGTCGCACTGTGACAGTGTTTGGGTACAGTCGCTCTGTGACAGTGTTCGGGTACAGTTGCTCTGTGACAGTGTTCTCTTACAGTCGCAGTGTGACAGAGTTCGGTTATAGTTGCACCGTGACAGTTTTCGGGTACAGTCACTCTGTGACAGTGTTCAGGTAGGTCGATCTTTGAAAGTGTTTGGGTCCAGTCTCTCTGTGACAGTGTTGGGGTACAGTCGCTCTGTGACAGTGTTCGGGTACAGTCACTCTGTGACAGTGCTCGGGTACAGTCGCTCTGTGACAGTGTTCGGGTACAGTCGCTTTGTGACAGTGTTCGGGTACTATCGCTCTGTGACAGTGTTCGGGTACTGTTGCTCTGTTTCAGTGTTCGGGTACAGTCGCTCTCTGACAGTGTTCAGGTAGGTCGATCTGTGACAGTGTTCGGGTCCAGCCGCACTGTGACAGAGTTTGGGTACAGTCGCTCTCTGACAGTTTTCGGGTACAGTTGCACTGTGACAGTGTTCGGTTAATGTTGCTCTGTGAGAGTGTTCGGGTACAGTCGCTCTGTGACAGTGTTCATCTTCAGTCGCACTGTGACAGTATTCAGTTACAGTCGCTCTCTGACAGTGTTCAGGTACAGTCGCTCTGTGATAGTGTTCGGGTACAGTCGCTCTGTGACAGTGTTCGGGTACAGTCGCTTTGTGACAGTGTTCGGGTACAGTCGCTCTGTGATAGTGTTTGCGTACTGTCGCTCTGTTTCAGTGTTCGGGCACAGTCGCTCTGTGACAGTGTTCAGGTAGGTCGATCTGTGAAAGTGTTCGGGTCCAGTCTCTCTGTGACAGTGTTGGGCTACAGTCGCTCTGTGACAGTGTTCGGGTACAGTCGCTCTGTGACAGTGTTCAGGTAGGTCGATCTGTGAAAGAGTTCGGGTCCAGTCTTTCTGTGACAGTGTTGGGATACAATCGCTCTGTGACAGTGTTCGGGTACAGTCACTCTGTGACAGTGCTTGGGTACAGTCGCTCTGTGACAGTGTTCGGGTACAGTCACTCTGTGAAAGTGCTCGGGTACAGTCGCATTGTGACAGTGTTCGGTTACCGTTGCTCTGTGACAGTGTTCGGGTACAGTCGCTCTGTGACAGTGTTGGGATACTGTCGCTCTGTGACAGTGTTGGTGTACATTCGTTCAGTGACAGTGTTCGGGTACAGTCACACTGTGACAGTGTTTGGGTACAGTCGCTCTGTGACAGTGTTCGGGTACAGTCAATCTGTGACAGTGGTCATTACAGTCGCAGTGTGACAGTGTTCGGTTACAGTTGCACTGTGACAGTGATCGGGTACAGTCGCACTGTGACAGTTTTCGGGTACAGTCACTCTGTGACAGTGTTCATGTACAGTCACACTGTGACAGTGTTCGGGTACAGTCGCTCTGTGACAGTGTTCGGGTACAGTCGCTCTCTGACAGTGTTCAGGTAGGTCGATCTGTGACAGTGTTCGGGTCCAGCCGCACTGTGACATAGTTTGGGTACAGTCGCTCTGTGACAGTTTTCGGGTACAGTTGCACTGTGACAGTGTTCGGTTAATGTTGCTCTGTGACAGTGTTCGAGTGCATTTGCTCTGTGACAGTGTTCGGGTACAGTTGCTCTGTGAGAGTGTTCGGGTACAGTCGCACTGTGACAGTGTTCATCTTCAGTCGCACTGTGACAGTATTCAGTTACAGTCGCTCTCTGACAGTGTTCAGGTACAGTCGCTCTGCGATAGTGTTCGGGTACAGTCGCTTTGTGACAGTGTTCGGGTACTGTCGCTCTGTGACAGTGTTCGCGTACTGTTGCTCTGTTTCAGTGTTCGGGTACAGTCGCTCTGTGACAGTGCTCAGGAAGGTCGATCTGTGAAAGTGTTCGGGTCCAGTCTCTCTGTGACAGTGTTGGGCTACAGTCGCTCTGTGACAGTGTTCGGGTACAGTCACTCTGTGACAGTGCTCGGGTACAGTCGCATTGTGACAGTGTTGGGATACAGTCGCTCTGTGACAGTGTTGGTGTACATTCGTTCAGTGACAGTGTTCGGGTACAGTCGCACTGTGACAGTGTTTGGGTACAGTCGCTCTGTGACAGTGTTCGGGTAGAGTCACGCTGTGACAGTGGTCATTACAGTCGCACTGTGACAGTGTTCGGGTACAGTCGCTCTGTGACAGTGTTCGGGTACAGTCGTTCAGTGACATTGTTCGGGTACAGTCGCACTGTGGCAGTGTTTGGGTACAGTCGCTCTGTGACAGTGTATGGGTACAGTTGTTCTGTGACAGTGTTCTCTTACAGTCGCAGTGTGACAGAGTTCGGTTATAGTTGCAATGTGACAGTGTTCAGGTACAGTCACTCCATGACTATGTTCAGATACAGTCGCTCTGTGAATGTATTCGTGTACAGTCGCTCTGTGACAGTGTTCGGGTACAGTCGCTTTGTGACAATGTTCGGGTACTGTCGCTCTGTGACAGTGTTCGGGTACTGTCGCTCTGTTTCAGTGTTCGGGTACAGTCGCTCTGTGACAGTGCTCAGGTAGGTCGATCTGTGAAAGTGTTCGGGTCCAGTCTCTCTGTGACAGTGTTGGGCTACAGTCGCTCGGTGACAGTGTTCGGGTACAGTCGCTCTGTGACAGTGTTCAGGTAGGTCGATCTCTGAAAGTGTTCGGGTCCAGTCTCTCTGTGACAGTGTTGGGGTACAGTCGCTCTGTGACAGTGTTCGGGTACAGTCACTCTGTGACAGTGCTTGGGTACAGTCGCTCTGTGAAAGTGTTCGGTTACAGTCACTCTGTGACAGTGCTCGGGTACAGTCGCATTGTGACAGTGTTCGGTTACCGTCGCTCTGTGACAGTGTTCGTGTACATTAGTTCAGTGACAGTGTTCGGGTACAGTCACACTTTGACAGTGTTTGGGTACAGTCGCTCTGTGACAGTGTTCGGGTACAGTCACTCTGTGACAGTGGTCATTACAGTCGCAGTGTGACAGTGTTCGGTTACAGTTGCACTGTGACAGTGATCGGGTACAGTCGCACTGTGACAGTGTTCGGGTACAGTCACTCTGTGACAGTGTTCATGTACAGTCACACTGTGACAGTGTTCAGGTACAGTCACACTGTGACAGTGTTCGGGTACAGTCGCTCTGTGACAGTGTTCGGGTACAGTCGCTCTCTGACAGTGTTCAGGTAGGTCGATCTGTGACAGTGTTCGGGTCCAGCCGCACTGTGACATAGTTTGGGTACAGTCGCTCTGTGACAGTTTTCGGGTACAGTTGCACTGTGACAGTGTTCGGTTAATGTTGCTCTGTGACAGTGTTCGAGTGCATTTGCTCTGTGACAGTGTTCGGGTACAGTTGCTCTGTGAGAGTGTTCGGGTACAGTCGCACTGTGACAGTGTTCATCTTCAGTCGCACTGTGACAGTATTCAGTTACAGTCGCTCTCTGACAGTGTTCAGGTACAGTCGCTCTGCGATAGTGTTCGGGTACAGTCGCTTTGTGACAGTGTTCGGGTACTGTCGCTCTGTGACAGTGTTCGCGTACTGTTGCTCTGTTTCAGTGTTCGGGTACAGTCGCTCTGTGACAGTGCTCAGGAAGGTCGATCTGTGAAAGTGTTCGGGTCCAGTCTCTCTGTGACAGTGTTGGGCTACAGTCGCTCTGTGACAGTGTTCGGGTACAGTCACTCTGTGACAGTGCTCGGGTACAGTCGCATTGTGACAGTGTTGGGATACAGTCGCTCTGTGACAGTGTTGGTGTACATTCGTTCAGTGACAGTGTTCGGGTACAGTCGCACTGTGACAGTGTTTGGGTACAGTCGCTCTGTGACAGTGTTCGGGTAGAGTCACGCTGTGACAGTGGTCATTACAGTCGCACTGTGACAGTGTTCGGGTACAGTCGCTCTGTGACAGTGTTCGGGTACAGTCGTTCAGTGACATTGTTCGGGTACAGTCGCACTGTGGCAGTGTTTGGGTACAGTCGCTCTGTGACAGTGTATGGGTACAGTTGTTCTGTGACAGTGTTCTCTTACAGTCGCAGTGTGACAGAGTTCGGTTATAGTTGCAATGTGACAGTGTTCAGGTACAGTCACTCCATGACTATGTTCAGATACAGTCGCTCTGTGAATGTATTCGTGTACAGTCGCTCTGTGACAGTGTTCGGGTACAGTCGCTTTGTGACAATGTTCGGGTACTGTCGCTCTGTGACAGTGTTCGGGTACTGTCGCTCTGTTTCAGTGTTCGGGTACAGTCGCTCTGTGACAGTGCTCAGGTAGGTCGATCTGTGAAAGTGTTCGGGTCCAGTCTCTCTGTGACAGTGTTGGGCTACAGTCGCTCGGTGACAGTGTTCGGGTACAGTCGCTCTGTGACAGTGTTCAGGTAGGTCGATCTCTGAAAGTGTTCGGGTCCAGTCTCTCTGTGACAGTGTTGGGGTACAGTCGCTCTGTGACAGTGTTCGGGTACAGTCACTCTGTGACAGTGCTTGGGTACAGTCGCTCTGTGAAAGTGTTCGGTTACAGTCACTCTGTGACAGTGCTCGGGTACAGTCGCATTGTGACAGTGTTCGGTTACCGTCGCTCTGTGACAGTGTTCGTGTACATTAGTTCAGTGACAGTGTTCGGGTACAGTCACACTTTGACAGTGTTTGGGTACAGTCGCTCTGTGACAGTGTTCGGGTACAGTCACTCTGTGACAGTGGTCATTACAGTCGCAGTGTGACAGTGTTCGGTTACAGTTGCACTGTGACAGTGATCGGGTACAGTCGCACTGTGACAGTGTTCGGGTACAGTCACTCTGTGACAGTGTTCATGTACAGTCACACTGTGACAGTGTTCAGGTACAGTCGCTCTGTGACAGTGTTCAGGTACAGTCGCTCTGTGACAGTGTTCGGGTACAGTCGTTCAGTGACATTGTTCGGGTACAGTCGCACTGTGACAGTGTTTGTGTACAGTCGCTCTGTGACAGTGTTCGGGTACAGTTGCTCTGTGACAGTGTTCTCTTACAGTCGCAGTGTGACAGAGTTCGGTTATAGTTGCACTGTGACAGTGTTTGTGTACTGTCACTCTGTTTCATTGTTCGGGTACAGTCACTCTGTGACAGTGTTCAGGTAGGTCGATCTGTGAAAGTGTTTGGGTCCAGTCTCTCTGTGACAGTGTTGGTGTACAGTCGCTCTGTGACAGTGTTCGGGTACAGTCACTCTGTGACAGTGCTCGGGTACAGTCGCTCTGTGACAGTGTTCGGGTACAGTCGCTTTGTGACAGTGTTCGGGTACTGTCGCTCTGTGACAGTGTTCGGGTACTGTCGCTCTGTTTCAGTGTTCGAGTACAGTCGCTCTGTGACAGTGTTCAGGTAGGTCGATCTGTGACAGTGTTCGGGTCCCGCCGCACTGTGACAGAGTTTGGGTACAGTCGCTATGTGACAGTTTTTGGGTACAGTTGCACTGTGACACTGTTCGGTTAATGTTGCTCTGTGACGCTGTTCGAGTGCATTTGCTCTGTGACAGTGTTCCGGTACATTTGCTCTGTGAGAGTGTTTTGGTACAGTCGCTCTGTGACAGTGTTCATCTTCAGTCGCACTGTTACAGTATTCAGTTACAGTCGCTCTGTGACAGTGTTCAGGTACAGTCGCTCTGTGACAGTGTTCGGGTACAGTCGCTCTGTGAAAGTGTTCGGGTACAGTCGCTTTGTGACAGTGTTCGGGTACTGTCGCTCTATGACAGTGTTCGGGTACTGTCACTCTGTGACAATGTTCAGGTAGGTCGATCTGTGAAAGTGTTCGGGTACAGTCACTCTATGACAGTGTTCTATTACAGTCGCTCTTTGACATTGTTCAGGTACAGTCACTCTGTGACAGTGTTCGGTTACAGTCAGTCTGTGACAGTTTTCGGGTACAGTTGCACTGTGACAGTGTTTGGTTAAAGTTGCTCTGTGACAGTGTTCGAGTACATTTGCTCTGTGACAGTGTTCTGGTACAGTCACACTGTGACAGTGTTCAGGTACAGTCGCTCTGTGACAGTGTTCAGGTACAGTCGCTCTGAGACAGTGTTTGGGTACAGTCACTCTGTGACAGTGTTCATGTACAGTCACACTGTGACAGTGTTCGGGTACAGTCGCTCTGTGACAGTGTTCGGGTACAGTCGCTCTCTGACAGTGTTCAGGTAGGTCGATCTGTGACAGTGTTCGGGTCCAGCCGCACTGTGACATAGTTTGGGTACAGTCGCTCTGTGACAGTTTTCGGGTACAGTTGCACTGTGACAGTGTTCGGTTAATGTTGCTCTGTGACAGTGTTCGAGTGCATTTGCTCTGTGACAGTGTTCGGGTACAGTTGCTCTGTGAGAGTGTTCGGGTACAGTCGCACTGTGACAGTGTTCATCTTCAGTCGCACTGTGACAGTATTCAGTTACAGTCGCTCTCTGACAGTGTTCAGGTACAGTCGCTCTGCGATAGTGTTCGGGTACAGTCGCTTTGTGACAGTGTTCGGGTACTGTCGCTCTGTGACAGTGTTCGCGTACTGTTGCTCTGTTTCAGTGTTCGGGTACAGTCGCTCTGTGACAGTGCTCAGGAAGGTCGATCTGTGAAAGTGTTCGGGTCCAGTCTCTCTGTGACAGTGTTGGGCTACAGTCGCTCTGTGACAGTGTTCGGGTACAGTCACTCTGTGACAGTGCTCGGGTACAGTCGCATTGTGACAGTGTTGGGATACAGTCGCTCTGTGACAGTGTTGGTGTACATTCGTTCAGTGACAGTGTTCGGGTACAGTCGCACTGTGACAGTGTTTGGGTACAGTCGCTCTGTGACAGTGTTCGGGTAGAGTCACGCTGTGACAGTGGTCATTACAGTCGCACTGTGACAGTGTTCGGGTACAGTCGCTCTGTGACAGTGTTCGGGTACAGTCGTTCAGTGACATTGTTCGGGTACAGTCGCACTGTGGCAGTGTTTGGGTACAGTCGCTCTGTGACAGTGTATGGGTACAGTTGTTCTGTGACAGTGTTCTCTTACAGTCGCAGTGTGACAGAGTTCGGTTATAGTTGCAATGTGACAGTGTTCAGGTACAGTCACTCCATGACTATGTTCAGATACAGTCGCTCTGTGAATGTATTCGTGTACAGTCGCTCTGTGACAGTGTTCGGGTACAGTCGCTTTGTGACAATGTTCGGGTACTGTCGCTCTGTGACAGTGTTCGGGTACTGTCGCTCTGTTTCAGTGTTCGGGTACAGTCGCTCTGTGACAGTGCTCAGGTAGGTCGATCTGTGAAAGTGTTCGGGTCCAGTCTCTCTGTGACAGTGTTGGGCTACAGTCGCTCGGTGACAGTGTTCGGGTACAGTCGCTCTGTGACAGTGTTCAGGTAGGTCGATCTCTGAAAGTGTTCGGGTCCAGTCTCTCTGTGACAGTGTTGGGGTACAGTCGCTCTGTGACAGTGTTCGGGTACAGTCACTCTGTGACAGTGCTTGGGTACAGTCGCTCTGTGAAAGTGTTCGGTTACAGTCACTCTGTGACAGTGCTCGGGTACAGTCGCATTGTGACAGTGTTCGGTTACCGTCGCTCTGTGACAGTGTTCGTGTACATTAGTTCAGTGACAGTGTTCGGGTACAGTCACACTTTGACAGTGTTTGGGTACAGTCGCTCTGTGACAGTGTTCGGGTACAGTCACTCTGTGACAGTGGTCATTACAGTCGCAGTGTGACAGTGTTCGGGTACAGTCGCTCTGTGACAGTGCTCAGGTAGGTCGATCTGTGAAAGTGTTCGGGTCCAGTCTCTCTGTGACAGTGTTGGGCTACAGTCGCTCGGTGACAGTGTTCGGGTACAGTCGCTCTGTGACAGTGTTCAGGTAGGTCGATCTCTGAAAGTGTTCGGGTCCAGTCTCTCTGTGACAGTGTTGGGGTACAGTCGCTCTGTGACAGTGTTCGGGTACAGTCACTCTGTGACAGTGCTTGGGTACAGTCGCTCTGTGAAAGTGTTCGGTTACAGTCACTCTGTGACAGTGCTCGGGTACAGTCGCATTGTGACAGTGTTCGGTTACCGTCGCTCTGTGACAGTGTTCGTGTACATTAGTTCAGTGACAGTGTTCGGGTACAGTCACACTTTGACAGTGTTTGGGTACAGTCGCTCTGTGACAGTGTTCGGGTACAGTCACTCTGTGACAGTGGTCATTACAGTCGCAGTGTGACAGTGTTCGGTTACAGTTGCACTGTGACAGTGATCGGGTACAGTCGCACTGTGACAGTGTTCGGGTACAGTCACTCTGTGACAGTGTTCATGTACAGTCACACTGTGACAGTGTTCAGGTACAGTCGCTCTGTGACAGTGTTCAGGTACAGTCGCTCTGTGACAGTGTTCGGGTACAGTCGTTCAGTGACATTGTTCGGGTACAGTCGCACTGTGACAGTGTTTGTGTACAGTCGCTCTGTGACAGTGTTCGGGTACAGTTGCTCTGTGACAGTGTTCTCTTACAGTCGCAGTGTGACAGAGTTCGGTTATAGTTGCACTGTGACAGTGTTTGTGTACTGTCACTCTGTTTCATTGTTCGGGTACAGTCACTCTGTGACAGTGTTCAGGTAGGTCGATCTGTGAAAGTGTTTGGGTCCAGTCTCTCTGTGACAGTGTTGGTGTACAGTCGCTCTGTGACAGTGTTCGGGTACAGTCACTCTGTGACAGTGCTCGGGTACAGTCGCTCTGTGACAGTGTTCGGGTACAGTCGCTTTGTGACAGTGTTCGGGTACTGTCGCTCTGTGACAGTGTTCGGGTACTGTCGCTCTGTTTCAGTGTTCGAGTACAGTCGCTCTGTGACAGTGTTCAGGTAGGTCGATCTGTGACAGTGTTCGGGTCCCGCCGCACTGTGACAGAGTTTGGGTACAGTCGCTATGTGACAGTTTTTGGGTACAGTTGCACTGTGACACTGTTCGGTTAATGTTGCTCTGTGACGCTGTTCGAGTGCATTTGCTCTGTGACAGTGTTCCGGTACATTTGCTCTGTGAGAGTGTTTTGGTACAGTCGCTCTGTGACAGTGTTCATCTTCAGTCGCACTGTTACAGTATTCAGTTACAGTCGCTCTGTGACAGTGTTCAGGTACAGTCGCTCTGTGACAGTGTTCGGGTACAGTCGCTCTGTGAAAGTGTTCGGGTACAGTCGCTTTGTGACAGTGTTCGGGTACTGTCGCTCTATGACAGTGTTCGGGTACTGTCACTCTGTGACAATGTTCAGGTAGGTCGATCTGTGAAAGTGTTCGGGTACAGTCACTCTATGACAGTGTTCTATTACAGTCGCTCTTTGACATTGTTCAGGTACAGTCACTCTGTGACAGTGTTCGGTTACAGTCAGTCTGTGACAGTTTTCGGGTACAGTTGCACTGTGACAGTGTTTGGTTAAAGTTGCTCTGTGACAGTGTTCGAGTACATTTGCTCTGTGACAGTGTTCTGGTACAGTCACACTGTGACAGTGTTCAGGTACAGTCGCTCTGTGACAGTGTTCAGGTACAGTCGCTCTGAGACAGTGTTTGGGTACAGTCACTCTGTGACAGTGGTCATTACAGTCGCAGTGTGACAGTGTTCGGTTACAGTTGCACTGAGACAGTGTTCGGGTACAGTCGCACTGTGACAGTGTTCAGGTACAGTCTCTCTGTGACATTGTTTGGGTGCAGTCGCTCTGTGACAGTTTTCGGAGACAGTCGCTCTGTGACAGTGTTCGGGTACAGTCGCACTGTGACAGTGTTCATGTACAGTCACACTGTGACAGTGTTCAGGTACAGTCGCTCTGTGACAGTGTTTGGGTACAGTCACTCTGTGACAGTGTTCGGGTACAGTCACTCTGTGACAGTGCTTGGGTATAGTCGCTCTGTGACAGTGTTCGGGTAGTCACTCTGTGACAGTGCTCGGGTACAGTCGCATTGTGACAGTGTTCGGTTACCGTCGCTCTGTGACAGTGTTCGGGTAGAAGTCGCTCTGTGACAGTGTTGGGATACAGTCGCTCTGTGACATTGTTGGAGTACATTCGTTCAGTGACATTGTTCGGGTACAGTCGCACTGTGACAGTGTTTGGGTACAGTCGCTCTGTGACAGTGTTCGGGTACAGTTGCTCTGTGACAGTGTTCTCTTACAGTCGCAGTGTGACAGAGTTCGGTTATAGTTGCAATGTGACTGTGTTCGGGTACAGTCACTCCGTGACTATGTTCAGATACAGTCGCTCTGTGAATGTATTCGTGTACTATCGCTCTGTGACAGTTTTCGGGTACAGTCGCTCTGTGACAGTGTTCGGGTACAGTCGCTTTGTGACAGTTTTCGGGTACTATCGCTCTGTGACAGTGTTCGGGTACTGTTGCTCTGTTTCAGTGTTCGGGTACAGTCGCTCTCTGACAGTGTTCAGGTAGGTCGATCTGTGACAGTGTTCGGGTCCAGCCGCACTGTGACAGAGTTTGGGTACAGTCGCTCTGTGACAGTTTTCGGGTACAGTTGCACTGTGACAGTATTCGGTTAATGTTTCTCTGTGACAGTGTTCGAGTGCATTTGCTCTGTGACAGTGTTCGGGTACAGTTGCTCTGTGAGAGTGTTCAGGTACAGTCGCTCTGTGACAGTGTTCTTCTTCAGTCGCACTGTGACAGTATTCAGTTACAGTCGCTCTGTGACAGTGTTCAGGTACAGTCGCTCTGTGACAGTGTTCGGGTACAGTCGCTCTGTGAAAGTGTTCGGGGACAGTCGCTTTGTGACAGTGTTCGGGTACTGTCGCTCTATGACAGTGTTTGGGTACAGTCGCTCTGTGACAGTGTTCGGGTACAGTCACTCTATGACAGTGTTCTATTACAGTCGCTCTTTGACATTGTTCAGGTACAGTCACTCTGTGACAGTGTTCGGTTACAGTCGGTCTGTGACAGTTTTCGGGTACAGTTGCACTGTGGCAGTGTTTGGTTAAAGTTGCTCTGTGACAGTGTTCGAGTACATTTGCTCTGTGACAGTGTTCTGGTACAGTCACACTGTGACAGTGTTCAGGTACAGTCGCTCTGTGACAGTGTTCAGGTACAGTCGCTCTGAGACAGTGTTTGGGTACAGTCGCTCTGTGACAGTGTTCGGGTACAGTCACTCTGTGACAGTGGTCATTACAGTCGCAGTGTGACAGTGTTTGGTTACAGTTGCACTGAGACAGTGTTCGGGTACAGTCGCACTGTGACAGTGTTCAGGTACAGTCTCTCTGACAGTGTTTGGGTGCAGTCGCTCTGTGACAGTTTTCGGAGACAGTCGCTCTGTGACAGTGTTCGCGTACTGTCGCTCTGTTTCAGTGTTCGGGTACAGTCGCTCTGTGACAGTGCTCAGGTAGGTCGATCTGTGAAAGTGTTCGGGTCCAGTCTCTCTGTGACAGTGTTGGGCTACAGTCGCTCTGTGACAGTGTTCGGGTACAGTCGCTCTGTGACAGTGTTCAGGTAGGTCGATCTGTGAAAGTGTTCGGGTCCAGTTCTCTGTGACAGTGTTGGGGTACAGTCGCTCTGTGACAGTGTTCGGGTACAGTCACTCTGTGACAGTGCTCGGGTACAGTCACATTGTGACAGTGTTCGGTTACCGTCGCTCTGTGACAGTGTTCGGGTACAGTCGCTCAGTTGCAGTGTTGGGATACAGTCGCTCTGTGACAGTGTTGGTGTACATTCGTTCAGTGACAGTGTTCATGTACAGTCGCACTGTGACACTGTTTGGGTACAGTCGCTCTGTGACAGTGTTCGGGTATAGTCACTCTGTGACAGTGGTCATTACAGTCGCAGTGTGACAGTGTTCGGTTACAGTTGCACTGTGACAGTGATCGGGTACAGTCGCACTGTGACAGTGTTCGGGTACAGTCACTCTGTGACAGTGTTCATGTACAGTCACACTGTGACAGTGTTCAGGTAGGTCGATCTGTGACAGTGTTCGGGTCCCGCCGCACTGTGACAGAGTTTGGGTACAGTCGCTATGTGACAGTTTTTGGGTACAGTTGCACTGTGACACTGTTCGGTTAATGTTGCTCTGTGACGCTGTTCGAGTGCATTTGCTCTGTGACAGTGTTCCGGTACATTTGCTCTGTGAGAGTGTTTTGGTACAGTCGCTCTGTGACAGTGTTCATCTTCAGTCGCACTGTTACAGTATTCAGTTACAGTCGCTCTGTGACAGTGTTCAGGTACAGTCGCTCTGTGACAGTGTTCGGGTACAGTCGCTCTGTGAAAGTGTTCGGGTACAGTCGCTTTGTGACAGTGTTCGGGTACTGTCGCTCTATGACAGTGTTCGGGTACTGTCACTCTGTGACAATGTTCAGGTAGGTCGATCTGTGAAAGTGTTCGGGTACAGTCACTCTATGACAGTGTTCTATTACAGTCGCTCTTTGACATTGTTCAGGTACAGTCACTCTGTGACAGTGTTCGGTTACAGTCAGTCTGTGACAGTTTTCGGGTACAGTTGCACTGTGACAGTGTTTGGTTAAAGTTGCTCTGTGACAGTGTTCGAGTACATTTGCTCTGTGACAGTGTTCTGGTACAGTCACACTGTGACAGTGTTCAGGTACAGTCGCTCTGTGACAGTGTTCAGGTACAGTCGCTCTGAGACAGTGTTTGGGTACAGTCACTCTGTGACAGTGGTCATTACAGTCGCAGTGTGACAGTGTTCGGTTACAGTTGCACTGAGACAGTGTTCGGGTACAGTCGCACTGTGACAGTGTTCAGGTACAGTCTCTCTGTGACATTGTTTGGGTGCAGTCGCTCTGTGACAGTTTTTGGAGACAGTCGCTCTGTGACAGTGTTCGGGTACAGTCGCACTGTGACAGTGTTCATGTACAGTCACACTGTGACAGTGTTCAGGTACAGTCGCTCTGTGACAGTGTTTGGGTACAGTCACTCTGTGACAGTGTTCGGGTACAGTCACTCTGTGACAGTGCTTGGGTATAGTCGCTCTGTGACAGTGTTCGGGTAGTCACTCTGTGACAGTGCTCGGGTACAGTCGCATTGTGACAGTGTTCGGTTACCGTCGCTCTGTGACAGTGTTCGGGTAGAAGTCGCTCTGTGACAGTGTTGGGATACAGTCGCTCTGTGACATTGTTGGAGTACATTCGTTCAGTGACATTGTTCGGGTACAGTCGCACTGTGACAGTGTTTGGGTACAGTCGCTCTGTGACAGTGTTCGGGTACAGTTGCTCTGTGACAGTGTTCTCTTACAGTCGCAGTGTGACAGAGTTCGGTTATAGTTGCAATGTGACTGTGTTCGGGTACAGTCACTCCGTGACTATGTTCAGATACAGTCGCTCTGTGAATGTATTCGTGTACTATCGCTCTGTGACAGTTTTTCGGGTACAGTCGCTCTGTGACAGTGTTCGGGTACAGTCGCTTTGTGACAGTTTTCGGGTACTATCGCTCTGTGACAGTGTTCGGGTACTGTTGCTCTGTTTCAGTGTTCGGGTACAGTCGCTCTCTGACAGTGTTCAGGTAGGTCGATCTGTGACAGTGTTCGGGTCCAGCCGCACTGTGACAGAGTTTGGGTACAGTCGCTCTGTGACAGTTTTCGGGTACAGTTGCACTGTGACAGTATTCGGTTAATGTTTCTCTGTGACAGTGTTCGAGTGCATTTGCTCTGTGACAGTGTTCGGGTACAGTTGCTCTGTGAGAGTGTTCAGGTACAGTCGCTCTGTGACAGTGTTCTTCTTCAGTCGCACTGTGACAGTATTCAGTTACAGTCGCTCTGTGACAGTGTTCAGGTACAGTCGCTCTGTGACAGTGTTCGGGTACAGTCGCTCTGTGAAAGTGTTCGGGGACAGTCGCTTTGTGACAGTGTTCGGGTACTGTCGCTCTATGACAGTGTTTGGGTACAGTCGCTCTGTGACAGTGTTCGGGTACAGTCACTCTATGACAGTGTTCTATTACAGTCGCTCTTTGACATTGTTCAGGTACAGTCACTCTGTGACAGTGTTCGGTTACAGTCGGTCTGTGACAGTTTTCGGGTACAGTTGCACTGTGGCAGTGTTTGGTTAAAGTTGCTCTGTGACAGTGTTCGAGTACATTTGCTCTGTGACAGTGTTCTGGTACAGTCACACTGTGACAGTGTTCAGGTACAGTCGCTCTGTGACAGTGTTCAGGTACAGTCGCTCTGAGACAGTGTTTGGGTACAGTCGCTCTGTGACAGTGTTCGGGTACAGTCACTCTGTGACAGTGGTCATTACAGTCGCAGTGTGACAGTGTTTGGTTACAGTTGCACTGAGACAGTGTTCGGGTACAGTCGCACTGTGACAGTGTTCAGGTACAGTCTCTCTGACAGTGTTTGGGTGCAGTCGCTCTGTGACAGTTTTCGGAGACAGTCGCTCTGTGACAGTGTTCGCGTACTGTCGCTCTGTTTCAGTGTTCGGGTACAGTCGCTCTGTGACAGTGCTCAGGTAGGTCGATCTGTGAAAGTGTTCGGGTCCAGTCTCTCTGTGACAGTGTTGGGCTACAGTCGCTCTGTGACAGTGTTCGGGTACAGTCGCTCTGACAGTGTTCAGGTAGGTCGATCTGTGAAAGTGTTCGGGTCCAGTTCTCTGTGACAGTGTTGGGGTACAGTCGCTCTGTGACAGTGTTCGGGTACAGTCACTCTGTGACAGTGCTCGGGTACAGTCACATTGTGACAGTGTTCGGTTACCGTCGCTCTGTGACAGTGTTCGGGTACAGTCGCTCAGTTGCAGTGTTGGGATACAGTCGCTCTGTGACAGTGTTGGTGTACATTCGTTCAGTGACAGTGTTCATGTACAGTCGCACTGTGACACTGTTTGGGTACAGTCGCTCTGTGACAGTGTTCGGGTATAGTCACTCTGTGACAGTGGTCATTACAGTCGCAGTGTGACAGTGTTCGGTTACAGTTGCACTGTGACAGTGATCGGGTACAGTCGCACTGTGACAGTGTTCGGGTACAGTCACTCTGTGACAGTGTTCATGTACAGTCACACTGTGACAGTGTTCAGGTACAGTCGCTCTGTGACAGTGTTCGGGTACAGTCGCTCTGTGACAGTGTTCGGGTACAGTCGTTCAGTGACATTGTTCAGGTACAGTCGCACTGTGACAGTGTTTGGGTACAGTCGCTCTGTGACAGTGTTCGGGTACAGTTGCTCTGTGACAGTGTTCTCTTACAGTCGCAGTGTGACAGAGTTCGGTTATAGTTGCACCGTGACAGTTTTCGGGTACAGTCACTCTGTGACAGTGTTCAGGTAGGTCGATCTTTGAAAGTGTTTGGGTCCAGTCTCTCTGTGACAGTGTTGGGGTACAGTCGCTCTGTGACAGTGTTCGGGTACAGTCACTCTGTGACAGTGCTCGGGTACAGTCGCTCTGTGACAGTGTTCGGGTACAGTCGCTTTGTGACAGTGTTCGGGTACTATCGCTCTGTGACAGTGTTCGGGTACTGTTGCTCTGTTTCAGTGTTCGGGTACAGTCGCTCTCTGACAGTGTTCAGGTAGGTCGATCTGTGACAGTGTTCGGGTCCAGCCGCACTGTGACAGAGTTTGGGTACAGTCGCTCTCTGACAGTTTTCGGGTACAGTTGCACTGTGACAGTGTTCGGGTACAGTCGCTCTGTGAAAGTGTTCGGGTACAGTCGCTTTGTGACAGTATTCGGGTACTGTCGCTCTATGACAGTGTTCGGGTACTGTCGCTCTGTGACAGTGTTCAGGTAGGTCGATCTGTGAAAGTGTTCGGGTCCAGTCGCACTGTGACAGAGTTTGGGTACAGTCACTCTGTGACAGTGTTCTATTACAGTCGCTCTGTGACATTGTTCAGGTACAGTCACTCTGTGACAGTGTTCGGTTACAGTCGCTCTGTGAAAGTTTTCGGGTACAGTTGCACTGTGACAGTGTTCAGTTAAAGATGCTCTGTGACAGTGTTCGAGTACATTTGCTCTGTGACAGTGTTCTGGTACAGTCACACTGTGACAGTGTTCAGGTACAGTCACTCTGTGACAGTGTTCAGGTACAGTCGCTCTGAGACAGTGTTTGGGTACAGTCGCACTGTGACAGTTTTCGGAGACAGTCGCTCTGTGACAGTGTTTGGGTACAGTCGCACTGTGACAGTGTTCATGTACAGTCACACTGTGACAGTGTTCAGGTACAGTCGCTCTGTGACAGTTTTCGGGTACAGTCACTCTGTGACAGTATTCGGGTACAGTCACTCTGTGACAGTGCTTGGGTACAGTCGCTCTGTGACAGTGTTCGGGTAGTCACTCTGTGACAGTGCTCGGGTACAGTCGCATTGTGACAGTGTTCGGTTACCGTCGCTCTGTGACAGTGTTCGGGTAGAAGTCGCTCTGTGACAGTGTTGGGATACATTTCTCTGTGACATTGTTGGAGTACATTCGTTCAGTGACATTGTTTGGGTACAGTCGCACTGTGACAGTGTTTGGGTACAGTCGCTCTGTGACAGTGTTCGGGTACAGTTGCTCTGTGACAGTGTTCTCTTACAGTCGCAGTGTGACAGAGTTCGGTTATAGTTGCAATGTGACAGTGTTCGGGTACAGTCACTCCGTGACTATGTTCAGATACAGTCGCTCTGTGAATGTATTCGTGTACTATCGCTCTGTGACAGTTTTCGGGTACAGTCGCTCTGTGAGAGTGTTCGGGTACAGTTGCTTTGTGACAGTTTTCGGGTACTATCGCTCTGTGACAGTGTTCGGGTACTGTTGCTCTGTTTCAGTGTTCGGGTACAGTCGCTCTCTGACAGTGTTCAGGTAGGTCGATCTGTGACAGTGTTCGGGTCCAGCCGCACTGTGACAGAGTTTGGGTACAGTCGCTCTTTGACAGTTTTCGGGTACAGTTGCACTGTGACAGTGTTTGGTTAATGTTGCTCTGTGACAGTGTTCGAGTGCATTTGCTCTGTGACAGTGTTCAGGTACAGTTGCTCTGTGAGAGTTTTCGGGTACAGTCGCTCTGTGACAGTGTTCATCTTCAGTCGCACTGTGACAGTATTCAGTTACAGTCGCTCTCTGACAGTGTTCAGGTACTGTCGCTCTGTGACAGTGTTCGCGTACTGTCGCTCTGTTTCAGTGTTCGGGTACAGTCGCTCTGTGACAGTGCTCAGGTAGGTCGATCTGTGAAAGTGTTCGGGTCCAGTCTCTCTGTGACAGTTTTGGGCTACAGTCGCTCTGTGACAGTGTTCGGGTACAGTCGCTCTGTGACAGTGTTCAGGTAGGTCGATCTGTGAAAGTGTTCGGGTCCAGTCTCTCTGTGACAGTGTTGGGGTACAGTCGCTCTGTGACAGTGTTCGGGTACAGTCACTCTGTGAAAGTGCTTGGGTACAGTCGCTCTGTGACAGTGTTCGGGTACAGTCACTCTGTGACAGTTCTCGGGTACAGTCGCATTGTGACAGTGTTCGGTTACCGTCGCTCTGTGACAGTGTTCCGGTACAGTCGCTCTGTGACAGTGTTGGGATACAGTCGCTCTGTGACAGTGTTGGTGTACATTCGTTCAGTGACAGTGTTCGGGTACAGTCGCACTGTGACAGTGTTTGGGTACAGTCGCTCTGTGACAGTGTTCGGGTGCAGTCACTCTGTGACAGTGGTCATTACAGTCGCAGTGTGACAGTGTTCGGTTACAGTTGCACTGTGACAGTGATCGGGTACAGTCGCACTGTGACAGTGTTCGGGTACAGTCACTCTCTGACAGTGTCCATGTACAGTCACACTGTGACAGTGTTCAGGTACAGTCGCTCTGTGAGAGTGTTGGGATAGAGTCGCTCTGTGACAGTGTTGGTGTACATTCGTTCAGTGACAGTGTTCGGGTACAGTCGCACTGTGACAGTGTTTGGGTACAGTCGCTCTGTGACAGTGTTCGGGTGCAGTCACTCTGTGACAGTGGTCATTACAGTCGCAGTGTGACAGTGTTCGGTTACAGTTGCACTGTGACAGTGATCGGGTACAGTCACTCTGTGACAGTGTTCATGTACAGTCACACTGTGACAGTGTTCAGGTACAGTCGCTCTGTGACAGTGTTCGGGTACAGTCGCTCTGTGACAGTATTCGGGTACAGTCGTTCAGTGACATTGTTCAGGTACAGTCGCACTGTGACAGTGTTCGGGTACAGTTGCTCTGTGACAGTGTTCTCTTACAGTCGCAGTGTGACAGAGTTCGGTTATAGTTGCACCGTGACAGTTTTCGAGTACAGTCACTCTGTGACAGTGTTCAGGTAGGTCGATCTGTGAAAGTGTTTGGGTCCAGTCTCTCTGTGACAAGTGTTGGGGTACAGTCGCTCTGTGACAGTGTTCGGGTACAGTCACTCTGTGACAGTGCTCGGGTACAGTCGCTCTGTGACAGTGTTCGGGTACAGTCGCTTTGTGACAGTGTTCGGGTACTATCGCTCTGTGACAGTGTTCGGGTACTGTTGCTCTGTTTCAGTGTTCGGGTACAGTCAGTCTCTGACAGTGTTCAGGTAGGTCGATCTGTGACAGTGTTCGGGTCCAGCCGCACTGTGACAGAGTTTGGGTACAGTCGCTCTGTGACAGTTTTCGGGTACAGTTGCACTGTGACAGTGTTCGGTTAATGTTGCTCTGTGACAGTGTTCGAGTGCATTTGCTCTGTGACAGTGTTCGGGTACAGTTGCTCTGTGAGAGTGTTCGGGTACAGTCGCTCTGTGACAGTGTTCATCTTCAGTCGCACTGTGACAGTATTCAGTTACAGTCGCTCTGTGATAGTGTTCGGGTACAGTCGCTCAGTGACAGTGTTCGGGTACAGTCGCTTTGTGACAGTGTTCGGGTACTGTCGCTCTGCGATAGTGTTCGCGTACTGTCGCTCTGTTTCAGTGTTCGGGTACAGTCGCTCTGTGACAGTGTTCAGGTAGGTCGATCTGTGAAAGTGTTCGGGTCCAGTCTCTCTGTGACAGTGTTGGGCTACAGACGCTCTGTGACAGTGTTCGGGTACAGTCGCTCTGTGACTGTGTTTTGGTAGGTCGATCTGTGAAAGTGTTCGGGTCCAGTCTCTCTGTGACAGTGTTGGGGTACAGTCGCTCTGTGACAGTGTTCGGGTACAGTCACTCTGTGACAGTGCTTGGGTACAGTCGCTCTGTGACAGTGTTCGGGTACAGTCACTCTGTGTCAGTGCTCGGGTACAGTCGCATTGTGACAGTGTTCGGTTACCGTCGCTCTGTGACAGTGTTCGGGTACAGTCGCTCTGTGACAGTGTTGGGATACAGTCGCTCTGTGACAGTGTTGGTGTACATTCGTTCAGTGACAGTGTTCGGGTACAGTCGCACTGTGACAGTGTTTGGGTACAGTCGCTCTCTGACAGTATTCGGATACAGTCACTCTGTGACAGTGGTCATTACAGTCGCAGTGTGACAGTGTTCGGTTACAGTTGCACTGTGACAGTGATTGGGTACAGTCGCACTGTGACAGTGTTCGGGTACAGTCACTCTGTGACAGTGTTCATGTACAGTCACACTGTGACAGTGTTCGGGTACAGTCGCTCTGTGACAGTGTTCATCTACAGTCGCACTTTGACAGTATTCAGTTACAGTCGCTCTGTGACAGTGTTTGGGTACAGTCGCTCTGTGACAGTGTTCAGGTACAGTCGCTCTGTGAGAGTGTTCGGGTACAGTCGCTCTGTGACAGTGTTCGGTTACAGTCGCACTGTTACAGTATTCGAATACAGTCGCACTGTGACAGTGTTTGGTTACAGTCGCAATGTGACAGTTTTCGGGTACAGTCGGTCTGTGACAGTTTTCGGGTACAGTTGCACTGTGAAAGTGTTCGGTTAAAGTTGCTCTGTGACAGTGTTCGAGTACATTCGCTCTGTGACAGTGTTCGGGTACAGTCACTCTGTGACAGTGTTCATGTACAGTCACAATGTGACAGTGTTCGGGTACAGTCGCTCTGTGACAGTGTTCATCTACAGTCGCACTTTGACAGCATTCAGTTAAATTCGCTCTGTGACAGTGTTCAGGTGCAGTCGCTCTGTGACAGTGTTCGGGTACAGTCGCTCTATGACAGTGTTCGGGTACAGTTGATCTCTGACAGTGTTCAGGTACAGTCGCTCTGCGAGAGTGTTCGGGTACAGTCGCACTGTGACAGTGTTTGGGTACAGTCGCTCTCTGACAGTATTCGGATACAGTCACTCTGTGACAGTGGTCATTACAGTCGCAGTGTGACAGTGTTCGGTTACAGTTGCACTGTGACAGTGATTGGGTACAGTCGCACTGTGACAGTGTTCGGGTACAGTCACTCTGTGACAGTGTTCATGTACAGTCACAATGTGACAGTGTTCGGGTACAGTCGCTCTGTGACAGTGTTCATCTACAGTCGCACTTTGACAGTATTCAGTTACAGTCGCTCTGTGACAGTGTTGGGATACAGTCGCTCTGTGACAGTGTTGGTGTACATTCGTTCAGTGACAGTGTTCGGGTACAGTCGCACTGTGACAGTGTTTGGGTAAAGTCGCTCTCTGACAGTATTCGGATACAGTCACTCTGTGACAGTGGTCATTACAGTCGCAGTGTGACAGTGTTCGGTTACAGTTGCACTGTGACAGTGATTGGGTACAGTCGCACTGTGACAGTGTTCGGGTACAGTCACTCTGTGACAGTGTTCATGTACAGTCACACTGTGACAGTGTTCGGGTACAGTCGCTCTGTGACAGTGTTCATCTACAGTCGCACTTTGACAGTATTCAGTTACAGTCGCTCTGTGACAGTGTTCGGGTACAGTCGCTCTGTGACAGTGTTCGGGTACAGTCGCTCTGTGAGAGTGTTCGGGTACAGTCGCTCTGTGACAGTGTTCGGTTACAGTCGCACTGTTACAGTATTCGGGTACAGTCACTCTGTGACAGTGTTCATGTACAGTCACACTGTGACAGTGTTCGGGTACAGTCGCTCTGTGACAGTGTTCATCTACAGTCGCACTTTGACAGTATTCAGTTACAGTCGCTCTGTGACAGTGTTCGGGTACAGTCGCTCTGTGACAGTGTTCGGGTACAGTCGCTCTGTGAGAGTGTTCGGGTACAGTCGCTCTGTGACAGTGTTCGGTTACAGTCGCACTGTTACAGTATTCGAATACAGTCGCACTGTGACAGTGTTTGGTTACAGTCGCAATGTGACAGTTTTCGGGTACAGTCGCTCTGTGACAGTTTTCGGGTACAGTTGCACTGTGAAAGTGTTCGGTTAAAGTTGCTCTGTGACAGTGTTCGAGTACATTCGCTCTGTGACAGTGTTCGGGTACAGTCGCTCTGTGACAGTGTTCATCTACAGTCGCACTTTGACAGCATTCAGTTAAATTCGCTCTGTGACAGTGTTCAGGTGCAGTCGCTCTGTGACAGTGTTCGGGTACAGTCGCTCTATGACAGTGTTCGGGTACAGTTGATCTGTGACAGTGTTCAGGTACAGTCGCTCTGCGAGAGTGTTCGGGTACAGTCGCACTGTGACAGTGTTTGGGTACAGTCGCTCTCTGACAGTATTCGGATACAGTCACTCTGTGACAGTGGTCATTACAGTCGCAGTGTGACAGTGTTCGGTTACAGTTGCACTGTGACAGTGATTGGGTACAGTCGCACTGTGACAGTGTTCGGGTACAGTCACTCTGTGACAGTGTTCATGTACAGTCACACTGTGACAGTGTTCGGGTACAGTCGCTCTGTGACAGTGTTCATCTACAGTCGCACTTTGACAGTATTCAGTTACAGTCGCTCTGTGACAGTGTTCGGGTACAGTCGCTCTGTGACAGTGTTCAGGTACAGTCGCTCTGTGAGAGTGTTCGGGTACAGTCGCTCTGTGACAGTGTTCGGTTACAGTCGCACTGTTACAGTATTCGAATACAGTCGCACTGTGACAGTGTTTGGTTACAGTCGCAATGTGACAGTTTTCGGGTACAGTCGCTCTGTGACAGTTTTCGGGTACAGTTGCACTGTGAAAGTGTTCGGTTAAAGTAGCTCTGTGACAGTGTTCGAGTACATTCGCTCTGTGACAGTGTTCGGGTACAGTCGCTCTGTGACAGTGTTCATCTACAGTCGCACTTTGACAGCATTCAGTTAAATTCGCTCTGTGACAGTGTTCAGGTGCAGTCGCTCTGTGACAGTGTTCGGGTACAGTCGCTCTATGACAGTGTTCGGGTACAGTTGATCTGTGACAGTGTTCAGGTACAGTCGCTCTGCGAGAGTGTTCGGGTACAGTCGCTCTGTGACAGTGTTTGGTTACAGTCGCACTGTTACAGTATTCGAATACAGTCGCACTGTGACAGTGTTCGGGTACAGTCGCTCTGTGACAGTGTTCGGGTACAGTCGCTCTGTGACAGTGTTAGGGTACAGTCACTCTGTGCCAGTATTCGGGTAGAGTCGCACTGTGACAGTGTTTGGGTACAGTCACACTGTGACAGTGTTCGGGTACAGTCGCTCTCTGACAGTGTTCGGGTGCAGTCGCACTGTGACAGTCTTGGGGTACCGTTGTACTGTGACAGTGTTCGGGTACAGTCACTCTGTGACAGTGTTCCAGTACAGTCGCTCTGTGACAGTGTTCGGGTACAGTCACACTGTGACAGTGTTGTGGTACAGTCGCTCTGTGACAGTGTTTGGGTAGAGTCGCTCTGTGACATTGTTGGGGTACTGTCGCTCTGTGACAGTGTTCGGGTACAGTCGCACTGTGACAGTCTTGGGATACTGTCGCTCTGTGACAGTGTTCGGGTACAGGCGCTCTGTGACAGTGTTGTGGTACGGTCTCTCTTTGACATTGTTCGGGTACAGTCGCACTGTGACAGTGTTCAGGTACAGTCGCTCTGTGACAGTGTTCGGGTACATTCACTCTGTGACAGTGTTCTCTTCCAGTCGCAGTGTGACAGTTTTCGGTTACAGTCACTCTGTGACAGTATTCGGTTAAAGTTGCTCTGTGACAGTGTTCGAGTACAGTCGCTCTGTGACAGTGTTCATCTACAGTCGCACTTTGACAGTATTCAGTTACAGTCGCTCTGTGACAGTGTTCAGGTACAGTCGCTCTGTGACAGTGTTCGGGTACAGTCGCTCTGTGACAGTGTTCAGGTACAGTTGCTCTGTGAGAGTGTTCGGGTACAGTCGCTCTGTGACAGTGTTCAGGAACAGTTGCTCTGTGAGAGTGTTTAGTTACAGTCGCAGTGTTACAGTATTCGAATACAGTCGCACTGTGACAGTGTTTGGGTACAGTCGCACTGTGACAGTGTTCGGTTAAAGTTGCTCTGTGACAGTGTTCGAGTACATTCGCTCTGTGACAGTGTTCGGGTACAGTCGCTCTGTGACAGTGTTCATGTACAGTCGCACTTTGACAGTATTCAGTTACATTCGCTCTGTGACAATGTTCAGGTACAGTCGCTCTGTGACAGTGTTCGGGTACAGTCGCTCTATGACAGTGTCCGGGTACAGTTGATCTGTGACTGTGTTCGTGTACAGTCGCACTGTGATAGTATTCGAATACAGTCGCACTGTGACAGTGTTCGGGTACAGACACTCTGTGACAGTGTTCGGGTACAGTTGCTCTGTGACAGTGTTGGGGTACAGTCGCTCTGTGACTGTGTTGGTGTACTGTCGTTCAGTGACAGTGTTCGGGTACAGTCACACTGTGACAGTATTCAGTTACAGTCACTCTGTGACAGTGTTCAGGTACAGTCGCACTTTGACAGTATTCAGTTACAGTCGCTCTGTGACAGTGTTCGGGTACAGTCGCTCTGTGACAGTGTTCACGTACAGTCGCTCTGTGAGAGTGTTCGGGTACAGTCGCTCTGTGACAGTGTTCGGTTACAGTCGCACTGTGACAGTGTTTGGTTACAGTCGCAATGTGACAGTGTTTGGGTACAGTCGCTCTGTGACAGTTTTCGGGTACAGTTGCACTGTGAAAGTGTTCGGTCAAAGTTGCTCTGTGACAGTGTTCGAGTACATTCGCTCTGTGACAGTGTTCGGGTACAGTCGCTCTGTGACAGTGTTCATCTACAGTCGCACTTTGACAGCATTCAGTTAAATTCGCTCTGTGACAGTGTTCAGGTGCAGTCGCTCTGTGACAGTTTTCGGGTACAGTCGCTCTATGACAGTGTTCGGGTACAGTTGATCTGTGACAGTGTACAGGTACAGTCGCTCTGCGAGAGTGTTCGGGTACAGTCGCTCTGTGACAGTGTTTGGTTACAGTCGCACTGTTACAGTATTCGAATACAGTCGCACTGTGACAGTGTTCGGGTACAGTCGCTCTGTGACAGTGTTAGGGTACAGTCACTCTGTGCCAGTATTTGGGTACAGTCGCACTGTAACAGTGTTTGGGTACAGTCACACTGTGACAGTGTTCGGGTACAGTCGCTCTCTGACAGTGTTCGGGTGCAGTCGCACAGTGACAGTCTTGGGGTACCGTTGTACTGTGACAGTGTTCGGGTACAGTCACTCTGTGACAGTGTTCCGGTACAGTCGCAGTGTGACAGTGTTCGGGTACAGTCGCACTGTGACAGTGTTTGGGTACAGTCGCTCTGTGACAGTGTTCGGGTGCAGTCACTCTGTGACAGTGGTCATTACAGTCGCAGTGTGACAGTGTTCGGTTACAGTTGCACTGTGACAGTGATCGGGTACAGTCGCACTGTGACAGTGTTCGGGTACAGTCACTCTGTGACAGTGTTCATGTACAGTCACACTGTGACAGTGTTCAGGTACAGTCGCTCTGTGAGAGTGTTCGTGTACATTCGTTCAGTGACAGTGTTCGGGTACAGTCGCACTGTGACAGTGTTTGGGTACAGTCGCTCTGTGACAGTGTTCGGGTGCAGTCACTTTGTGACAGTGGTCATTACAGTCGCAGTGTGACAGTGTTCGGTTACAGTTGCACTGTGACAGTGATCGGGTACAGTCACTCTGTGACAGTGTTCATGTACAGTCACACTGTGACAGTGTTCAGGTACAGTCGTTCAGTGACATTGTTCAGGTACAGTCGCACTGTGACAGTGTTTGGGTACAGTCGCTCTGTGACAGTGTTCGGTTACAGTCGCTTTGAGACAGTGTTTGGCTACAGTCGCTCTGTGACAGTGTTCGGGTACAGTCGCACTGTGATAGTATTCGAATACAGTCGCACTGTGACAGTGTTCGGGTACAGACACTCTGTGACAGTGTTCGGGTATAGTTGCTCTGTGACAGTGTTGGGGTACAGTCGCTCTGTGACTGTGTTGGTGTACTGTCGTTCAGTTACAGTATTCGGGTACAGTCGCACTGTGACAGTGTTCAGGTACAGTCGCTCTGTGACAGTGTTCGGGTACATTCACTCTGTGACAGTGTTCTCTTCCAGTCGCAGTGTGACAGTTTTCGGTTACAGTCACTCTGTGACAGTATTCGGTTAAAGTTGCTCTGTGACAGTGTTCGAGTACAGTCGCTCTGTGACAGTGTTCATCTACAGTCGCACTTTGACAGTATTCAGTTACAGTCGCTCTGTGACAGTGTTCAGGTACAGTCGCTCTGTGACAGTGTTCGGGTACAGTCGCTCTGTGACAGTGTTCAGGTACAGTTGCTCTGTGAGAGTGTTCGGGTACAGTCGCTCTGTGACAGTGTTCAGGAACAGTTGCTCTGTGAGAGTGTTTAGTTACAGTCGCAGTGTTACAGTATTCGAATACAGTCGCACTGTGACAGTGTTTGGGTACAGTCGCACTGTGACAGTGTTCGGTTAAAGTTGCTCTGTGACAGTGTTCGAGTACATTCGCTCTGTGACAGTGTTCGGGTACAGTCGCTCTGTGACAGTGTTCATGTACAGTCGCACTTTGACAGTATTCAGTTACATTCGCTCTGTGACAATGTTCAGGTACAGTCGCTCTGTGACAGTGTTCGGGTACAGTCGCTCTATGACAGTGTCCGGGTACAGTTGATCTGTGACTGTGTTCGTGTACAGTCGCACTGTGATAGTATTCGAATACAGTCGCACTGTGACAGAGTTCGGGTACAGACACTCTGTGACAGTGTTCGGGTACAGTTGCTCTGTGACAGTGTTGGGGTACAGTCGCTCTGTGACTGTGTTGGTGTACTGTCGTTCAGTGACAGTGTTCGGGTACAGTCACACTGTGACAGTATTCAGTTACAGTCACTCTGTGACAGTGTTCAGGTACAGTCGCTCTGTGACAGTGTTCGGGTACAGTAGCTCTGTGACAGTGTTCGGGTACAGTCGCTCTGTGACCGTGTTCGGGTACAGTCGCTTTGTGACAGTGTTCGGGTATTGTCACTCTGTGACAGTGTTCGGGTACTGTCACTCTGTTTCAGTGTTTGGGTACAGTCGCTCTGTGACAGTGTTCAGGTAGGTCGATCTGTGACAGTGTTTGGGTCCAGTCTCACTGTGACAGAGTTTGGGTACAGTCGCTCTGTGACAGTGTTCAGGTACAGTCGCTCTGTGACAGTATTCTGGTACAGTCGCTCTGTGACAGTTTTCGGGTACAGTTGCACTGTGACAGTGTTCGGTTGAAGTTGCTCTGTGACAGTGTTCGTGTACATTCGCTCTGTGACAGTGTTCGGGTACAGTCGCTCTGTGAGAGTGTTCGGGTACAGTCGCTCTGTGACAGTGTTCATCTACAGTCGCACTGTGACAGTATTCAGTTACAGTCGCTCTGTGACAGTGTTCAAGTACAGTCGCTCTGTGACAGTGTTCGGGTACAGTCGCTCTGTGACAGTTTTCGGTTACAGTCACACTGTGACAGTTTTGTGGTACAGTTGCTCTGTGAGAGTGTCCGGGTACAGTCGCTCTGAGACAGTGTTCGGGTACAGTCACTCTGTGACAGTGGTCATTACAGTCGCAGTGTGACAGTGTTCGGTTACAGTTGCACTGAGACAGTGTTCGGGTACAGTCGCACTGTGACAGTGTTCAGGTACAGTCTCTCTGTGACATTGTTTGGGTGCAGTCGCTCTGTGACAGTTTTCGGGTACAGTCACACTGTGACAGTTTTGTGGTACAGTTGTTCTGTGAGAGTGTTCGGGTACAGTCGCTCTGTGACAGTGTTCGGGTACAGTCGCACTGTTAGTGTTTGGGTACAGTCGCTCTGGGGCAGTGTTCGGGTACAGTCGTACGGTGACAGTGTTCGGGTACAGTTGCTCTGTTACAGTGTTCGGGTGCAGTCGCACTGTGACAGTGTTTGGGTACAGTCGCACTGTGACAGCATTCAAGTTTACCCCAGCCATTTAATGTGGGATACTGGAGGAGTTGTGAGTTGAGTGTGAATCCCATCCCATCTTCCACGGTGTCGGCCCCTCAGATTCTCTCACCTTCCTGCAGTGTGACAGTGAAACACTTTCAGTTCCAACAGGGTGAGAGCCTCTCAGAACTCAGTTTCTGGTGGTTGCTGGGTTGTGATTGGCTGTAATACATTCTTCTCAGAGCAAAATACACATTTGAAACAAAGATACATTGTTTTTTTTACCGCATTCAGACTTGCTGCAGAGAAAGGGCAAAGTACCAGCCCACACTCCACACTCGGCTCCTAGTTCAGGAGTCTGACTGCCCGTCGGAGTGACCTGACTCTCCCCCCCCCGCCCTGGGTTGCTTTGATGTGTTCCTGGAAGGTCCGATCGCTGTACTGGGCTGTGTTCACATTCTCACTAACGGGCTGCACGGTGAATGAAGTAGAATCCATGAAACCTGCAATTCTCTTACCTCAAACGCATGAAAAGCATGAAGGCAATGATGAGGGCAGCTAAGGAGAGGCAGTGTCCCAGGTAATTGATGATCACTGCAAGCTTGTAGTGAATCTGATGCTTCCTCTGAAAGAGAAGGGAAAGTGTGTGAATATCACAGGGCTCAGGAGAGCTCACCCCACTCACATTCCCTGTTTCGCCAAGGTTTCCTGCTCAATAATGTGAGGCTTTCAGTATTGGGGCCGCTTTCACACATTGTCAATGTAATGACTTTGCAAACTCGGTAAAATTTAAATATTCCACAGTGCGAGAGATGCTTTTAAGCTGAAAGACTTCCCGCTGGGACAGCTGCCGGTTTAATGATCCTGCTCACAGCTAATTCCAAGATTAGAAATCCTCTTGTATTGTCTGAGGTTCTTGAGTCAGAGGCTTGGTCTGTCTCCCCTCCACTCTGATTGGCACCATTGTGTAATCGAGCTATCCTGGCTGGAATCCATCTTTCACGGGACTGTCCTGAGAAAGCTTGACTGGCAACTCACAGATTCAGCTCCTCCTCTGTCCTCTCAGCATTCACAGACTCCATGTTACCCACTCTCTCCCTCGACTTCTCATTCTCTCTCTTTCCTTTTTCCCTTTCTCTGTCTCGCTTTCTGTCTCTCCCTCTCTCTAACCCTAACTCTATCTCTCTCCGTCTCTCCCTTTTTCTCTCCCTCTCTTTCTGTCTCTGTTTTTCTCTTTGTATTTCTCTCCTTTCTCTTTATCTCTCCCCTGTCTCTCTCTGTTTCTATTTCTCTCTCCCTCTGTTTCTGTCTCTGTCTCTCTGTTTCTATTTCTTTCTTCACTCTGTTTCTCTTCTTTCTCTACTCTCTTTTTCTTTCTCTCTCTCCCCATCTCTCTCTCTCTGTCTGTCTCTCCTGTTTCTCTCTCTCTATATATAGAAATTGTCAGTCAATAAGACAACGTGATAATTTGAGGCTTGGCATGTAGCTTCAGGTCAGAAGTTGGGAGGCAGAAATTAATCTTCTGGACTCCTGGGGGAGATCTGTGGTGGGTGGAAGTTGACTCACCTCATGGATGCTCCCTGACCCCATCCAAAATCCGGAGTTGGTCTCATTATCATAAAGCTGGTAAGCCCCTGCGCTATTGGTTCATTGCCCCGAGGTGGGAGATTGCACCTTGCCACAACTTGAACATCAGCTGTCGGGCCCAAGGATCTCCCAAAATTACTTTCAATGTCATTTCAATTTTTCTACTTTTCCAATGGCAATCGATCACCCTGCAATTGATCACTGTTATTGATCACCCTGCAATTGTCCACTACAATCGATCACTGCAATCAATGACTTTGATCAATTACTCTGCAATCGATCACGCTGAAATCAATCACTGCAGTCAATTTTAATTGTTCTACCTTTCCAATGGCAATTGATCACTGCATTTGAGGATTGTAATTGATCACCCTGTAATCGAATATGTCAATCGATCACTCTGCAATTGATTACTTCAATCGATCACTGCAATCAATCACCAAAATTGATCACTCTGTAATTGATCAGTGCAATCGGTCGCTGCAACCGATCACTACAATCGATCACTGCAATCAATCACTACAATTGATCATTCTACAATCGATCACTCTGCAATCGATCGCCCTGCATTTGATTACTGCTGGGAAAGCTCCCTTTTAAATGATTGTGGGCCCCACTTCTACAAGTCCTGACCTGTTAGTACACCACCTCATGCTTTGCACTGGGAACAATTCAGGCGCGACTGAAGGGGCTTTGAGCAGGTGACGTTATCCTGCCAGTGGATTCAGGAGGCACTGGCTCCCACTTCCAATGGAATTTTGTTCCAATAACAATAAGGGTCGGAGAGCCAGTGTAACTCAGCCCCACCAAAATTCCTCCCCTGCCCCCTCCTTGTGTGAATAATTCACCCCCATTGGGAGGGACTCTTGGGACTGAGAGGCAATCTGTACCTCACCAGCATGTTGTATAAGAACAATAAATGTGTCGTTGATTTGAGTTGCATTGTTGTGTATGCTGAGAGGTGCTCACTGAAACAGGCCTGGTTATGGGTCCTGCAAGATGTATCAGGGAGGCTATTGGGCCGGTGCAGGCAGCACTCAGTGAGGGGAACCTGCTTTCTTGTCATCCAGCTGTTCACTTTTAGCCAACTGTGTCCAGTGTTTAATACTAAAGGAAGAAGGAGAATCCCTGGAAAATTCAGAATACTGAAGCATGTTTGCTGAAGATTTTGCTCAATATTGACCTACATGGGAGCAGAGAGAATCGGAGCAAGAGGTTACTGGAGCACCGATCAATGGTCTTCCAGGGTGACCCTCCTAAGCTGTCCAAGAAGGAAGAGACACGAGAGCTCCAGGCCGGCATGGCAACAGCTGTGAGCATTTGTGAGAGAGGCTCTGATTGTCTGTATAATGGGAGCTCTGCTGGAGATGGCCATGGGATTGCCACACGTGCCAAGGTCCACAGCAGCAGAACACAAGATATGTCGATTGTGGAAGAGCCACCATATTCAAACGCTCCGAAGTGCATTCTGCAATGACTGCAGCTGCCTTTTATGCTCAGGAAGCCTGAGGTCCACATCAACAGAGAACGAAGATGGCCAGCCCACCAAGCAGCCGGCACAAACCTTGAGCCCTCCCCCTGCCCCATACCCTGCTGCCTTCATATTCTCTCTGCCCTGATGTCCTGGTGTAGGAGAGTGAAGGTTCTGGGGATCTCGCCTGATGTGGCTTCTCTCCTTGCTACCCACAGCCTTCTCCTGCAAAGTGAGTAGAAAGGGTTGAATTCTTAAGATGGGCAGAGGGCATTCACATAGGTCCTTGTATCAGCTGTAGTAAATTTGATTACAGGAACATGCTGCTACAGTAGGTGGAAAGAGTCGGAGACAGATCAGCACAATCTCTGCTTGATAACATAGAAACATAGAAACATAGAAAATAGGTGCAGGAGTAGACCATTTGGTCCTTCGAGCCTGCACCGCCATTTAATGCGTTCATGGCTGAACATGCTACCTCAGTACCCCATTCCTGCTTTCTCACCATACCCCTTGATCCCCCTAGTTGTGAGTATTATATCTAACTCCCTTTTGAATATATTTAGCGAACTGGCCTCAACAACCTTCTGTGGTAGAGAATTCCACAGATTCACCACTCTCTGGGTGAAGAAGTTCCTCCTCATCTCAGTCTTAAATGGCTTCCCCTTTATCCTTAGACTGTGACCCCTGGTTTTAGTTTTCCCTAACATTGGAAACATTCTGCCCGCATCTAATTTGTCTAAACCAGTCAGGATTTTAAACGTCTCTATAAGATCCCCCCTCATTCTTCTGAACTCCAGAGGATACAAGTTCAGTTGATCTAGTCTTTCTTGATATGTCAGTCTGGCCATCCCAGGAATCAATCTAGTGAACCTTCGTTGCACTCCCTCAATAGCAAGAATGTCCTTCCTCAAGTTAGGAGACCAAAACTGCACACAATACTCCAGGTGTGGCCTCACCAAGGCCCTGTACAACTGTAGCATCACCTCCCTACTCCTGTACTCAAATGCCCTTGCTATGAAGGCCATCATGCCATTTGCTTTCTTGACTGCCTGCTGCACTTGCCTTCCCACCTTCAGTGACTGATGTACCATGACGCCCAGGTCTCGTTGCACCTCCCCTTTCCCTAATCTGCCACCATTCAGGTAATAGTCTGCCTCCCTATTTTTACCACCAAAGTGGATAACCTCACATTTATCCACATTGTACTTCATCTGCCATACATTTGCCCATTCACCCAACCTGTCCAAGTCACTCTGTAGCCTCCTAGCATCCTCCTCATTGTTCACACTGCCTCCCAATTTAGTGTCATCCGCAAATTTGGATATATTACAATTAATCCCTTCGTCCAAATCATTAATATATAATGTAAACAGCTGGGGCCCCAGCACCGAACCCTGCGGTACCTCGCTGGTCACTGCCTGCCATTCTGAAAAGTACCCATTTACTCCTACTCTTTGTTTCCTGTGTGCCAACCAGTTCTCAATCCACGTCAACACATTACCCCCAATCCCATGTGCTTTAACTTTGCACACCAATCTCTTGTGTGGGACCTTGTCGAAGGCCTTCTGAAAGTCCAAATACACCACATCTACTGGTTCCCCCCCGTCCACCCTATTGGAAACATAGAACATAGAACAGTACAGCACAGTACAGGCCCTTCGGCCCTCGATGTTGTGCCGAGCATTGTCCGAGACCAAGATCAAGCTATCACACTCCCTATCACTCTGGTGTGCTCCATGTGCTTATCCAATAACCGCTTGAAAGTTCCTAAAGTGTCCGACTCCACTATCACAGCAGGCAGTCCATTCCACACCCCAACCACTCTCTGAGTAAAGAATCTACCTCGGACATCCCTTCTATATCTCCCCCCATGCACCTTATAGTTATGCCCCCTTGTAACAGCTGCCTCTACCCGAGGAAATAGTCTCTGAACATCCACTCTATCTATCCCCCTCATCATCTTATAAACCTCTATTAAGTCGCCTCTCATCCTCCTCCGCTCTAAAGAGAAAAGCCCCAACTCCCTCAATCTTTCCTCATAAGACCTCCCCCCCAAACCAGGCAGCATCCTGGTAAATCTCCTTTGCACTCTGTCCAATGCTTCTACGTCCTTCCTATAGTGAGGTGACCAGAACTGCACACACTATTCCAAATGTGGTCTCACCAAGGTCCTGTACAGTTGCAGCATAACCTCACGGTTCTTAAACTCAAACCCTCTGTTAATAAACGCCAACACACCATAGGCCTTCTTTACTGCTCTATCCACTTGAGTGGCAACCTTCAGAGATCTGTGGATATGAACCCCCAGATCCCTCTGCTCCTCCACGTTCCTCAAGACTTACCCTTCACGAATCCGTGTTGACTATCCCTGATTAAGTTGCCCCTTTCCAAATGGTCATAAATCCTATCCCTCAGGACCTTTTCCATTATCTTACCAACCACCGAAGTAAGACTAACCGGCCTATAATTACCAGGGTCATTCCTATTTCCTTTCTTGAAGAGAGGAACAACATTCGCCACTCTCCAGTCCTCTGGCACCATCCCCGTGGACAGTGAGGACCCAAAGATCAAAGCCAGAGGCTCTGCAATCTCCTCCCTTGCCTCCCAAAGAATTCTAGGATATATCCCATCTGGCCCAGGGGACTTATCGACCCTCAGGTTCTTCAAAATTGCTAAAACATCTTCCCTCAGAACATCTACCACCTCCAGCCTATCCACCTTTATCACACTCTCATCCTCAAGAACATGGCCCCTCTCCTCGGTGAACACTGACGAAAAGTATTCATTCATCACCTCTCCTATCTCTTCTGACTCCATGCACAAGTTCCCACTACTGTCCTTGACCAGCCCTACCCTCACCCTGGTCATTCTTTTATTTCTCACATAAGAGTAAAAAGCCTTGGGGTTTTTCTTGATCCGACCCGCCAAGGACTTCTCATGCCCCCTCCTAGCTCTCCTAAGCTCTTTTTTTTAGCTCATTCCTTGCTACCTTGTACCCCTCAATCGACCCAACTGAACCTTGTTTTCTCATCATTACATACGCTTCCTTTTTCCTCTTGACTAGACATTCAACCTCTTTTGTGAAACATGGTTCTCTCACTCGGCCATTTCCTCCCTGCCTGACAGGGACATACTTATCAAGGACACGCAGTAATTGCTCCATGAAAAAGCTCAAAAAATTCCAGAAGATTTGTCAAGCATGATTTCCCTATAACGGGTAAAGTGGGACAGTTTCCAGGTGATATGAGATTATGTGGCTGTGAGGTCACTGACCACACTTGTGTCCTGGTTACTGATTCACATTACTGTGAGGTTTGAGTGGGTTTCCTACCTGGACACAGCAGCTGAGAGGACGGAATGTTTTCTAGCCAGTTCCTCGGAACAAGTTATAATTGATGTGGTTCCCCACCTCCTGACTGGCACATGGTGACTATCTACAAGAGACTCTCCCTCCTCTGTCACACTTGCTCCAGTAGAGGGGGAACAATTTGGCGCTCCCAGCCCATGATTGGCCACTCACCGTGGGCTGTGATTGACAGGTTAGCGATGCGGGCTCCCAGTGGGGAATTTCATTCCATGATTTAAACACCACCAAACCAGGTGTAGTGCCAGTTCTGTGACCGCTCGTACACATGGTCGCACTGTCACATTGCTGCTTTCTGAGAATCCTAACCTCCCGCAGTCAGGCTCCTCTGAAGCCTGCAGCTTTTCACCCACTCATGGCCCGTCTCAGGCATCATGGGGTACAGCAGCTTGCCCACTGGGTGCAAATAAAACTCATCCTAAAGCTCAGCTAGATTCAGCACTCGGAGCACTCGGGGCACTCGGATCACTCGGAGCACTCGGGACACTCGGAGCACTCGGATCACTCGGGGCACTCGGGACACTCGGAGCACTCGGGGCACTCGGGACACTCGGATCACTCGGAGCACTCGGAGCCCTCGGGACACTCGGGGCACTCGGATCACTCGGATCACTCGGACACTCGGGGCACTCGGAGCACTCGGAGCCCTCGGGACACTCGGGGCACTCGGATCACTCGGGACACTCGGATCACTCGGAACACTCGGAGCACTCGGATCACTCGGATCACTCAGAGCACTCGGGACACTTGGATCACTTGAGACATTCGAGACACTCGGATTACTCGGGACACTCGGGACACTCGGAGCACTCGGGGCACTCGGAGCACTCGGGGCACTCGGAGCACTCGGGAGCACTCGGGACACTCGGAGCACTCGGGACACTCGGAGCACTCGGAGCACTCGGGAGCACTCGGGACACTCGGAGCACTCGGGACACTCGGGGCACTCGGATCACTCGGGAGGCTCGGAGCACTCGGGACACTTGGGGCGCTCGGAGCACTCGGGACACTCGGATCACTCGGAGCACTCGGGACACTCGGATCACTCGGAGCACTCGGGACACTCGGATCACTCGGGACACTCGGAGCACTCGGGGCACTCGGAGCACTCGGGACACTCGGGGCACTCGGGACGCTCGGAGCACTCGGGACACTCGGATCACTCGGAGCACTCGGAGCACTCGGGACACTCGGATCACTCGGAGCACTCGGGACACTCGGATCACTCGGAGCACTCGGGACACTCGGATCACTCGGGACACTCGGAGCAGTCGGGGCACTCGGAGCACTCGGGACACTCGGGGCACTCGGATCACTCGGGACACTCGGATCACTCAGAGCACTCGGATCACTCTGACCACTCGGAGCACTCGGGGCACTCGGAGCACTCGGGACACTCGGAGCACTCGGGACACTCGGAGCACTCGGAGCACTCGGGAGCACTCGGGACACTCGGAGCACTCGGGACACTCGGGGCACTCGGCTCATTCGGGACACTCGGAGCACTCGGGACACTCGGGGCGCTCGGAGCACTCGGGACACTCGGAGCACTCGGATCACTCGGAGCACTCGGGACACTCGGATCACTCGGAGCACTCGGGACACTCGGATCACTCGGAGCACTCGGGACACTCGGATCACTCGGAGCACTCGGGACACTCGGATCACTCGGGACACTCGGAGCACTCGGGGCACTCGGGACACTCGGGGCAC
Organism: Squalus acanthias; assembly: GCA_030390025.1. Classification (NCBI taxonomy): domain Eukaryota; kingdom Metazoa; phylum Chordata; class Chondrichthyes; order Squaliformes; family Squalidae; genus Squalus; species Squalus acanthias. The sequence continues at coordinate 304,752 of JASTWF010000374.1, read as the reverse complement.
TCGGATCACTCGGGACACTCGGATCACTCGGGACACTCGGGGCACTCGGAGCACTCGGATCACTCGGAGCACTCGGGACACTCGGATCACTCGGGACACTCGGAGCACTCGGGACACTCGGAGCTCTCGGGACACTGGGAGAACTCGGGACACTCGGAGCACTCGGGACACTCGGAGCACTCGGAGCTCTCGGGACACTCGGGACACTCGGAGCACTCGGGACACTCGGATCACTCGGAGCACTCGGGACACTCGGAGCACTCGGATCACTCGGAGCACTCGGAGCACTCGGGACACTCGGAGCACTCGGGACACTCGGAGCACTCGGGACACTCGGATCACTCGGAGCACTCGGAGCACTCGGGACACTCGGGACACTCGGATCACTCGGAGCACTCGGGACACTCGGAGCACTCGGGACACTCGGATCACTCGGGACACTCGGAGCACTCGGGACACTCGGAGCACTCGGGACACTCGGATCACTCGGGACACTCGGAGCACTCGGGACACTCGGATCACTCGGGACACTCGGGACACTCGGATCACTCGGGGCACTCGGATCACTCGGATCACTCGGGACACTCGGAGCACTCGGGACACTCGGATCACTCGGGACACTCGGGAAACTCGGATCACTCGGGACACTCGGAGCACTCGGGACACTCGGATCACTCGGGACACTCGGGACACTCGGATCACTCGGGGCACTCGGATCACTCGGATCACTCGGATCACTCGGAGCACTCGGAGCACTCGGGACACTCGGGACACTCGTGACTATCGTAGCACTCGGGACTCTCGGATCACTCGGGACACTCGGATCACTCGGGACACTCGGGGCAGTCGGATCACTCGGGACACTCGGAGCACTCGGGGCACTCGGAGCACTCGGGAGCACTCGGGACACTCGGAGCACTCGGAGCGCTCGGGACAAACGGATCACTCAGGACACTCGGGGCACTCGGATCACTCGGGACACTCGGATCACTCGGGACAGTCGGATCACTCGGAACACTCGGATTACTCGGAGCACTCGGGACACTCGGAGCACTCGGGGCACTCGGAGCACTCGGATCACTCAGAGCACTCGGGACACTCGGATCACTTGGGACATTCGGGACACTCGGATCACTCGGGACACTCGGGACACTCGGAGCACTCGGGACACTCGGATCACTCGGGACACTCGGACCACTCGGAGCACTCGGAGCACTCGGGAGCACTCGGGACACTCGGAGCACTCGGGACACTCGGAGCACTCGGGAGCACTCGGAGCACTCGGGACACACGGGGCACTCGGATCACTCGGGACACTCAGAGCACTCGGAGCACTCGGGACACTCGGAGCACTCGGGACACTCGGAGCACTCGGGACACTCGGATCACTCGGGACACTCGGAGCACTCGGGACACTCGGAGCACTCGGGGCACTCGGAGCACTCGGATCACTCGGAGCACTCGGGACACTCGGGACACTCGGAGCACTCGGGACACTCGGATCACTCGGGACAGTCGGAGCACTCGGGGCACTCGGGACACTCGGAGCACTCGGATCACTCGGAGCACTCGGAGCACTCGGGACACTCGGAGCACTCGGGACACTCGGATCACTCGGGACACTCGGAGCACTCGGGACACTCGGATCACTCGGGACACTCGGAGCACTCGGGACACTCGGATCACTCGGGGCACTCGGATCACTCGGATCACTCGGGACACTCGGAGCACTCGGGACACTCGGATCACTCGGGACACTCGGATCACTCGGGACACTCGGATCACTCGGAGCACTCGGGACAGTCGGAGCACTCGGGGCACTCGGGACACTCGGAGCACTCGGATCACTCGGAGCACTCGGAGCACTCGGGACACTCGGGACACTCAGAGCACTCGGGACACTCGGATCACTCGGGACACTCGGGACACTCGGAGCACTCGGGACACTCGTGACTATCGTAGCACTCGGGACTCTCGGATCACTCGGGACACTCGGATCACTCGGGACACTCGGATTACTCGGAACACTCGGGACACTCGGAGCACTCGGGGCACTCGGAGCACTCGGATCACTCAGAGCACTCGGGACACTCGGATCACTTGGGACATTCGGGACACTCGGATCACTCGGGACACTCGGATCACTCGGGACACTCGGAGCACTCGGGACACTCGGATCACTCGGGGCACTCGGATCACTCGGGACACTCGGAGCACTCGGGACACTCGGATCACTCGGGACACTCGGGACACTCGGATCACTCGGGACACTCGGATCACTCGGAGCACTCGGGACAGTCGGAGCACTCGGGGCACTCGGAGCACTCGGATCACTCGGAGCACTCGGGACACTCGGGACACTCAGAGCACTCGGGACACTCGGATCACTCGGATCACTCGGAGCACTCGGGACACTCGGACCACTCGGAGCACTCGGGAGCACTCTGGACACTCGGAGCACTCGGGACACTCGGAGCACTCGGGACACTCGGAGCACTCGGGACACTCGGGGCACTCGGATCACTCGGGACACTCAGAGCACTCGGAGCACTCGGGACACTCGGAGCACTCGGGACACTCGGATCACTCGGGACACTCGGAGCACTCGGGACACTCGGATCACTCGGGGCACTCGGATCACTCGGGACACTCGGAGCACTCGGGACACTCGGATCACTCGGGACACTCGGGACACTCGGATCACTCGGGACACTCGGATCACTCGGAGCACTCGGGACAGTCGGAGCACTCGGGGCACTCGGGACACTCGGAGCACTCGGATCACTCGGAGCACTCGGGACACTCGGGACACTCAGAGCACTCGGATCACTCGGGACACTCGGAGCACTCGGGACACTCGGATCACTCGGGACACTCGGAGCACTCGGGACACTCGGATCACTCGGGGCACTCGGATCACTCGGGACACTCGGAGCACTTGGGACACTCGGATCACTCGGGACACTCGGGACACTCGGATCACTCGGGACACTCGGATCACTCGGAGCACTCGGGACAGTCGGAGCACTCGGGGCACTCGGGACACTCGGAGCACTCGGAGCACTCGGGACACTCGGGACACTCAGAGCACTCGGATCACTCGGGACACTCGGAGCACTCGGGACACTCGGATCACTCGGGACACTCGGAGCACTCGGGACACTCGGATCACTCGGGGCACTCGGATCACTCGGGACACTCGGAGCACTTGGGACACTCGGATCACTCGGGACACTCGGGACACTCGGATCACTCGGGACACTCGGATCACTCGGAGCACTCGGGACAGTCGGAGCACTCGGGGCACTCGGGACACTCGGAGCACTCGGATCACTCAGAGCACTCGGGACACTCAGAGCACTCGGGACACTCGGATCACTCTGGACACTCGGGACACTCGGAGCACTCGGGACACTCGTGACTATCGTAGCACTCGGGACTCTCGGATCACTCGGGACACTCGGATCACTCGGGACACTCGGGGCAGTCGGATCACTCGGGGCACTCGGAGCACTCGGAGCTCTCGGGACACTCGGAGCACTCGGGACACTCGGAGCACTCGGGGCACTCGGAGCACTCGGGAGCACTCGGGACACTCGGAGCACTCGGAGCGCTCGGGACAAACGGATCACTCAGGACACTCGGGGCACTCGGATCACTCGGGACACTCGGATCACTCGGGACACTCGGATCACTCGGAACACTCGGATTACTCGGAGCACTCGGGACACTCGGGGCACTCGGAGCACTCGGGGCACTCGGAGCACTCGGATCACTCAGAGCACTCGGGACACTCGGATCACTTGGGACATTCGGGACACTCGGATCACTCGGGACACTCGGGACACTCGGAGCACTCGGGACACTCGGATCACTCGGGACACTCGGAGCACTCGGGACACTCGGACCACTCGGAGCACTCGGAGCACTCGGGAGCACTCGGGACACTCGGAGCACTCGGGACACTCGGGACACTCGGAGCACTCGGGGTACTTGGATCACTCGGAGCACTCGGATCACTCGGAGCACTCGGGACACTCGGATCACTCGGAGCACTCGGGACACTCGGATCACTCGGAGCACTCGGGACACTCGGATCACTCGGGACACTCGGATCACTCGGAGCACTCGGAGCACGCGGGACACTCGGGGCACTCGGAGCACTCGGGACACTCGGGGCACTCGGATCACTCGGGACACTCGGGACACTCGGGGCACTCGGAGCAGTCGGAACACTCGGATCACTCGGGACACTCGGATCACTCGGGACACTCGGAGCACTCGGAGCACTCATGACACTCGGATCACTCGGGACACTCGGAGCACTCGGGACACTCGGAGCTCTCGGGACACTGGGAGAACTCGGGACACTCGGAGCACTCGGGGCACTACGGACACTCGGAGCACTCGGAGCTCTCGGGACACTCGGGGCACTCGGATCACTCGGGACACTCGGGACACTCCGATCACTCGGGACACTCGGGACACTCGGAGCGCTCGGGACAAACGGATCACTCAGGACACTCGGGGCACTCGGATCACTCGGGACACTCGGATCACTCGGGACAGTCGGATCACTCGGAACACTCGGATTACTCGGAGCACTCGGGACACTCGGAGCACTCGGGGCACTCGGAGCACTCGGATCACTCAGAGCACTCGGGACACTCGGATCACTTGGGACATTCGGGACACTCGGATCACTCGGGACACTCGGGACACTCGGAGCACTCGGGACACTCGGATCACTCGGGACACTCGGACCACTCGGAGCACTCGGAGCACTCGGGAGCACTCGGGACACTCGGAGCACTCGGGACACTCGGAGCACTCGGGAGCACTCGGAGCACTCGGGACACACGGGGCACTCGGATCACTCGGGACACTCAGAGCACTCGGAGCACTCGGGACACTCGGAGCACTCGGGACACTCGGAGCACTCGGGACACTCGGATCACTCGGGACACTCGGAGCACTCGGGACACTCGGAGCACTCGGGGCACTCGGAGCACTCGGATCACTCGGAGCACTCGGGACACTCGGGACACTCAGAGCACTCGGGACACTCGGATCACTCGGGACAGTCGGAGCACTCGGGGCACTCGGGACACTCGGAGCACTCGGATCACTCGGAGCACTCGGAGCACTCGGGACACTCGGATCACTCGGGACACTCGGAGCACTCGGGACACTCGGATCACTCGGGACACTCGGAGCACTCGGGACACTCGGATCACTCGGGGCACTCGGATCACTCGGATCACTCGGGACACTCGGAGCACTCGGGACACTCGGATCACTCGGGACACTCGGGACACTCGGATCACTCGGGACACTCGGATCACTCGGAGCACTCGGGACAGTCGGAGCACTCGGGGCACTCGGGACACTCGGAGCACTCGGATCACTCGGAGCACTCGGAGCACTCGGGACACTCGGGACACTCAGAGCACTCGGGACACTCGGATCACTCGGGACACTCGGGACACTCGGAGCACTCGGGACACTTGTGACTATCGTAGCACTCGGGACTCTCGGATCACTCGGGACACTCGGATCACTCGGGACACTCGGATTACTCGGAACACTCGGGACACTCGGAGCACTCGGGGCACTCGGAGCACTCGGATCACTCAGAGCACTCGGGACACTCGGATCACTTGGGACATTCGGGACACTCGGATCACTCGGGACACTCGGATCACTCGGGACACTCGGAGCACTCGGGACACTCGGATCACTCGGGGCACTCGGATCACTCGGGACACTCGGAGCACTCGGGACACTCGGATCACTCGGGACACTCGGGACACTCGGATCACTCGGGACACTCGGATCACTCGGAGCACTCGGGACAGTCGGAGCACTCGGGGCACTCGGAGCACTCGGATCACTCGGAGCACTCGGGACACTCGGGACACTCAGAGCACTCGGGACACTCGGATCACTCGGATCACTCGGAGCACTCGGGACACTCGGACCACTCGGAGCACTCGGAGCACTCGGGAGCACTCTGGACACTCGGAGCACTCGGGACACTCGGAGCACTCGGGACACTCGGAGCACTCGGGACACTCGGGGCACTCGGATCACTCGGGACACTCAGAGCACTCGGAGCACTCGGGACACTCGGAGCACTCGGGACACTCGGATCACTCGGGACACTCGGAGCACTCGGGACACTCGGATCACTCGGGGCACTCGGATCACTCGGGACACTCGGAGCACTCGGGACACTCGGATCACTCGGGACACTCGGGACACTCGGATCACTCGGGACACTCGGATCACTCGGAGCACTCGGGACAGTCGGAGCACTCGGGGCACTCGGGACACTCGGAGCACTCGGATCACTCGGAGCACTCGGGACACTCGGGACACTCAGAGCACTCGGATCACTCGGGACACTCGGAGCACTCGGGACACTCGGATCACTCGGGACACTCGGAGCACTCGGGACACTCGGATCACTCGGGGCACTCGGATCACTCGGGACACTCGGAGCACTTGGGACACTCGGATCACTCGGGACACTCGGGACACTCGGATCACTCGGGACACTCGGATCACTCGGAGCACTCGGGACAGTCGGAGCACTCGGGGCACTCGGGACACTCGGAGCACTCGGAGCACTCGGGACACTCGGGACACTCAGAGCACTCGGATCACTCGGGACACTCGGAGCACTCGGGACACTCGGATCACTCGGGACACTCGGAGCACTCGGGACACTCGGATCACTCGGGGCACTCGGATCACTCGGGACACTCGGAGCACTTGGGACACTCGGATCACTCGGGACACTCGGGACACTCGGATCACTCGGGACACTCGGATCACTCGGAGCACTCGGGACAGTCGGAGCACTCGGGGCACTCGGGACACTCGGAGCACTCGGATCACTCAGAGCACTCGGGACACTCAGAGCACTCGGGACACTCGGATCACTCTGGACACTCGGGACACTCGGAGCACTCGGGACACTCGTGACTATCGTAGCACTCGGGACTCTCGGATCACTCGGGACACTCGGATCACTCGGGACACTCGGGGCAGTCGGATCACTCGGGGCACTCGGAGCACTCGGAGCTCTCGGGACACTCGGAGCACTCGGGACACTCGGAGCACTCGGGGCACTCGGAGCACTCGGGAGCACTCGGGACACTCGGAGCACTCGGAGCGCTCGGGACAAACGGATCACTCAGGACACTCGGGGCACTCGGATCACTCGGGACACTCGGATCACTCGGGACACTCGGATCACTCGGAACACTCGGATTACTCGGAGCACTCGGGACACTCGGGGCACTCGGAGCACTCGGGGCACTCGGAGCACTCGGATCACTCAGAGCACTCGGGACACTCGGATCACTTGGGACATTCGGGACACTCGGATCACTCGGGACACTCGGGACACTCGGAGCACTCGGGACACTCGGATCACTCGGGACACTCGGAGCACTCGGGACACTCGGACCACTCGGAGCACTCGGAGCACTCGGGAGCACTCGGGACACTCGGAGCACTCGGGACACTCGGGACACTCGGAGCACTCGGGGCACTTGGATCACTCGGAGCACTCGGATCACTCGGAGCACTCGGGACACTCGGATCACTCGGAGCACTCGGGACACTCGGATCACTCGGAGCACTCGGGACACTCGGATCACTCGGGACACTCGGATCACTCGGAGCACTCGGAGCACGCGGGACACTCGGGGCACTCGGAGCACTCGGGACACTCGGGGCACTCGGATCACTCGGGACACTCGGGACACTCGGGGCACTCGGAGCAGTCGGAACACTCGGATCACTCGGGACACTCGGATCACTCGGGACACTCGGAGCACTCGGAGCACTCATGACACTCGGATCACTCGGGACACTCGGAGCACTCGGGACACTCGGAGCTCTCGGGACACTGGGAGAACTCGGGACACTCGGAGCACTCGGGGCACTACGGACACTCGGAGCACTCGGAGCTCTCGGGACACTCGGGGCACTCGGATCACTCGGGACACTCGGGACACTCCGATCACTCGGGACACTCGGGACACTCGGGGCACTCGGAGCAGTCGCGACACTCGGAACACTCGGATCACTCGGAGCACTCGGGACACTCGGATCACTCGGGACACTCGGAGCACTCGGAGCACTCATGACAGTCGGATCACTCGGGACAATCGGAGCACTCGGGACACTCGGAGCTCTCGGGACACTCGGAGCACTCGGGGCACTACGGACACTCGGAGCACTCGGAGCTCTCGGGACACTCGGAGCACTCGGGACACTCGGATCACTCGGAGCACTCGGGACACTCGGAGCACTCGGGACACTCGGATCACTCGGGACACTCGGGACACTCGGAGCACTCGAGACACTCGGATCACTCGGAGCACTCGGGACACTCGGAGCACTCGGATCACTTGGAGCACTCGGATCACTCGGAGCACTCGGGACACTCGTAGCACTCGCAGCACTCGGGACACTCGGGGCACTCGGAGCACTCGGGGCACTCGGATCACTCGGAGCATTCGGGACACTCAGATCACTCGTGACACTCGGATCACTCGGAGCACTCGGGACACTCGGATCACTCGGGGCACTCGGATCACTCGGGACACTCGGATCACTCGGGACACTCGGGACAGTCGGAGCACTCGGAGCACTCGGGGCACTCGGGACACTCGGAGCACTCGGAGCACTCGGAGCACTCGGGACACTCGGGACACTCAGAGCACTCGGGATACTCGGATCTCTCGGGACACTCGGAGCACTCGGGACACTCGGAGCACTCGGGACACTCGTGACTATCGGAGCACTCGGGACTCTCGGATCACTCGGGACACTCGGATCACTCGGGACACTCGGAGCACTCGGGACACTCGGGGCACTCGGATCACTCGGGACACTCGGAGCACTCGGGACACTCGGAGCACTCGGATCACTCGGGACACTCGGAGCACTCGGGACACTCGGATCACTCGGGACACTCGGATCACTCGGGACACTCGGAGCACTCGGGACACTCGGATCACTCGGGACACTCGGATCACTCGGAGCACTCGGGACAGTCGGAGCACTCGGAGCACTCGGGGCACTCGGGACACTCGGAGCACTCGGGACACTCGGGACACTCGGGACACTCGGAGCACTCGGGACACTCGGGACACTCGGAGCACTCGGGACACTTGTGACTATCGTAGCACTCGGGACTCTCGGATCACTCGGGACACTCGGAGCACTCGGGACACTCGGGGCACTCGGATCACTCGGGACACTCGGAGCACTCGGGACACTCGGAGCACTCGGGAGCACTCGGAGCACTCGGGACACACGGGGCACTCGGATCACTCGGGACACTCAGAGCACTCGGAGCACTCGGGACACTCGGAGCACTCGGGACACTCGGAGCACTCGGGACACTCGGATCACTCGGGACACTCGGAGCACTCGGGACACTCGGAGCACTCGGGGCACTCGGAGCACTCGGATCACTCGGAGCACTCGGGACACTCGGGACACTCAGAGCACTCGGGACACTCGGATCACTCGGGACAGTCGGAGCACTCGGGGCACTCGGGACACTCGGAGCACTCGGATCACTCGGAGCACTCGGAGCACTCGGGACACTCGGAGCACTCGGGACACTCGGATCACTCGGGACACTCGGAGCACTCGGGACACTCGGATCACTCGGGACACTCGGAGCACTCGGGACACTCGGATCACTCGGGGCACTCGGATCACTCGGATCACTCGGGACACTCGGAGCACTCGGGACACTCGGATCACTCGGGACACTCGGGACACTCGGATCACTCGGGACACTCGGATCACTCGGAGCACTCGGGACAGTCGGAGCACTCGGGGCACTCGGGACACTCGGAGCACTCGGATCACTCGGAGCACTCGGAGCACTCGGGACACTCGGGACACTCAGAGCACTCGGGACACTCGGATCACTCGGGACACTCGGGACACTCGGAGCACTCGGGACACTTGTGACTATCGTAGCACTCGGGACTCTCGGATCACTCGGGACACTCGGATCACTCGGGACACTCGGATTACTCGGAACACTCGGGACACTCGGAGCACTCGGGGCACTCGGAGCACTCGGATCACTCAGAGCACTCGGGACACTCGGATCACTTGGGACATTCGGGACACTCGGATCACTCGGGACACTCGGATCACTCGGGACACTCGGAGCACTCGGGACACTCGGATCACTCGGGGCACTCGGATCACTCGGGACACTCGGAGCACTCGGGACACTCGGATCACTCGGGACACTCGGGACACTCGGATCACTCGGGACACTCGGATCACTCGGAGCACTCGGGACAGTCGGAGCACTCGGGGCACTCGGAGCACTCGGATCACTCGGAGCACTCGGGACACTCGGGACACTCAGAGCACTCGGGACACTCGGATCACTCGGATCACTCGGAGCACTCGGGACACTCGGACCACTCGGAGCACTCGGAGCACTCGGGAGCACTCTGGACACTCGGAGCACTCGGGACACTCGGAGCACTCGGGACACTCGGAGCACTCGGGACACTCGGGGCACTCGGATCACTCGGGACACTCAGAGCACTCGGAGCACTCGGGACACTCGGAGCACTCGGGACACTCGGATCACTCGGGACACTCGGAGCACTCGGGACACTCGGATCACTCGGGGCACTCGGATCACTCGGGACACTCGGAGCACTCGGGACACTCGGATCACTCGGGACACTCGGGACACTCGGATCACTCGGGACACTCGGATCACTCGGAGCACTCGGGACAGTCGGAGCACTCGGGGCACTCGGGACACTCGGAGCACTCGGATCACTCGGAGCACTCGGGACACTCGGGACACTCAGAGCACTCGGATCACTCGGGACACTCGGAGCACTCGGGACACTCGGATCACTCGGGACACTCGGAGCACTCGGGACACTCGGATCACTCGGGGCACTCGGATCACTCGGGACACTCGGAGCACTTGGGACACTCGGATCACTCGGGACACTCGGGACACTCGGATCACTCGGGACACTCGGATCACTCGGAGCACTCGGGACAGTCGGAGCACTCGGGGCACTCGGGACACTCGGAGCACTCGGAGCACTCGGGACACTCGGGACACTCAGAGCACTCGGATCACTCGGGACACTCGGAGCACTCGGGACACTCGGATCACTCGGGACACTCGGAGCACTCGGGACACTCGGATCACTCGGGGCACTCGGATCACTCGGGACACTCGGAGCACTTGGGACACTCGGATCACTCGGGACACTCGGGACACTCGGATCACTCGGGACACTCGGATCACTCGGAGCACTCGGGACAGTCGGAGCACTCGGGGCACTCGGGACACTCGGAGCACTCGGATCACTCAGAGCACTCGGGACACTCAGAGCACTCGGGACACTCGGATCACTCTGGACACTCGGGACACTCGGAGCACTCGGGACACTCGTGACTATCGTAGCACTCGGGACTCTCGGATCACTCGGGACACTCGGATCACTCGGGACACTCGGGGCAGTCGGATCACTCGGGGCACTCGGAGCACTCGGAGCTCTCGGGACACTCGGAGCACTCGGGACACTCGGAGCACTCGGGGCACTCGGAGCACTCGGGAGCACTCGGGACACTCGGAGCACTCGGAGCGCTCGGGACAAACGGATCACTCAGGACACTCGGGGCACTCGGATCACTCGGGACACTCGGATCACTCGGGACACTCGGATCACTCGGAACACTCGGATCACTCGGAGCACTCGGGACACTCGGGGCACTCGGAGCACTCGGGGCACTCGGAGCACTCGGATCACTCAGAGCACTCGGGACACTCGGATCACTTGGGACATTCGGGACACTCGGATCACTCGGGACACTCGGGACACTCGGAGCACTCGGGACACTCGGGATCACTCGGGACACTCGGAGCACTCCGGGACACTCGGACCACTCGGAGCACTCGGAAGCACTCGGGAGCACTCGGGACACTCGGAGCACTCGGGACACTCGGGACACTCGGAGCACTCGGGGTACTAGGAATCACTCGGAGCACTCGGATCACTCGGAGCAACTCGGGACACTCGGATCACTCGGAGCACTCGGGACACTCGGATTCACGCGGAGCAACTCGGGGGGACAACTCGGATTCACTCGGGACACTCGGATCACTCGGAGCACTCGGAGCACACGCGGGGACTACTCGGGGCACTCGGAGCACTCGGGACACTCGGGGCACTCGGATCACTCGGGACACTCGGGACCCACTCGGGGCACTCGGAGCAGTCCGGAACACACGGATCACTCGGGACACTCGGATCACTCGGACACTCCGGAGCACTCGGAGCACTCATGACACTCGGATCACTCGGGACAACTCGGAGCACTCGGGGGACACTCCGGAGCTCTCGGGACACTGGAGAACCTCGGGACACTCGGAGCACTCGGGCACTACGGACACTCGGAGCACTCGGAGCTCTCGGGACACTCGGGGCACTCGGATCACTCGGGACACTCGGGACACTCCGATCACTCGGGACACTCGGGACACTCGGGGCACTCGGAGCAGTCGGGACACTCGGAACACTCGGATCACTCGGAGCACTCGGGACACTCGGATCACTCGGGACACTCGGAGCACTCGGAGCACTCATGACACTCGGATCACTCGGGACAATCGGAGCACTCGGGACACTCGGAGCTCTCGGGACACTGGGAGAACTCGGGACACTCGGAGCACTCGGGGCACTACGGACACTCGGAGCACTCGGAGCTCTCGGGACACTCGGAGCACTCGGGACACTCGGAGCACTCGGATCACTCGGAGCACTCGGGACACTCGGAGCACTCGGGACACTCGGATCACTCGGGACACTCGGAGCACTCGAGACACTCGGATCACTCGGAGCACTCGGGACACTCGGAGCACTCGGATCACTTGGAGCACTCGGATCACTCGGAGCACTCGGGACACTCGGAGCACTCGCAGCACTCGGGACACTCGGGGCACTCGGAGCACTCGGGGCACTCGGATCACTCGGAGCATTCGGGACACTCAGATCACTCGTGACACTCGGATCACTCGGAGCACTCGGGACACTCGGATCACTCGGGGCACTCGGATCACTCGGGACACTCGGGACAGTCGGAGCACTCGGAGCACTCGGGGCACTCGGGACACTCGGAGCACTCGGAGCACTCGGAGCACTCGGGACACTCGGGACACTCAGAGCACTCGGGATACTCGGATCTCTCGGGACACTCGGAGCACTCGGGACACTCGGAGCACTCGGGACACTCGTGACTATCGGAGCACTCGGGACTCTCGGATCACTCGGGACACTCGGATCACTCGGGACACTCGGAGCACTCGGGACACTCGGGGCACTCGGATCACTCGGGACACTCGGAGCACTCGGGACACTCGGAGCACTCGGATCACTCGGGACACTCGGAGCACTCGGGACACTCGGATCACTCGGGACACTCGGATCACTCGGGACACTCGGAGCACTCGGGACACTCGGATCACTCGGGACACTCGGATCACTCGGAGCACTCGGGACAGTCGGAGCACTCGGAGCACTCGGGGCACTCGGGACACTCGGAGCACTCGGGACACTCGGGACACTCGGGACACTCGGAGCACTCGGGACACTCGGGACACTCGGAGCACTCGGGACACTTGTGACTATCGTAGCACTCGGGACTCTCGGATCACTCGGGACACTCGGAGCACTCGGGACACTCGGGGCACTCGGATCACTCGGGACACTCGGAGCACTCGGGGCACTCGGAGCACTCGGGACACTCGGAGCACTCGGAGCACTCGGGACAAACGGATCACTCGGGACACTCGGGGCACTCGGATCACTCGGGACACTCGGATCACTCGGGACACTCGGATCACTCGGAACACTCGGATCACTCGGAGCACTCGGGACACTCGGAGCACTCGGGGCACTCGGAGCACTCGGATCACTCAGAGCACTCGGGACACTCGGATCACTCGGGACATTCGGAGCACTCGGGACACTCGGGACACTCGGACCACTCGGGGCACTCGGAGCACTCGGAGCACTCGGAGCACTCGGGAGCACTCGGGACACTCGGAGCACTCGGGACACTCGGGGCACTCGGGACACTCGGATCACTCGGAGCACTCGGAGCACTCGGGACACTCGGGGCACTCGGAGCACTCGGGACACTCGGATCACTCGGAGCACTCGGGACACTCGGATCACTCGGAGCACTCGGGACACTCGGATCACTCGGGACACTCGGATCACTCGGGACACTCGGAGCACACGGGACACTCGGATCACTCGGGACACTCGGATCACTCGGGACACTCGGATCACTCGGAGCACTCGGGACAGTCGGAGCACTCGGGGCACTCGGGACACTCGGAGCACTCGGAGCACTCAGGACACTCGGAGCACTCGGAGCTCTCAGGAAACTCGGAGCACTCGGGACACTCGGAGCACTCGGATCACTCGGGACACTCGGAGCACTCGGGACACTCGGGGCACTCGGGACACTCAGAGCACTCGGGACACTCGGATCACTCGGGACACTCGGGACACTCGGAGCACTCGGGACACTCGGGACACTCGGAGCACTCGGGACACTCGTGACTATCGGAGCACTCGGGACTCTCGGATCACTCGGGACACTCGGATCACTCAGGACACTCGGAGCACTCGGGACACTCGGGGCACTCGGAGCACTCGGGACACTCGGGGCACTCGGATCACTCGGGACACTCGGAGCACTCGGAGCACTCGGGAGCACTCGGGACACTCGGAGCACTCGGAGCACTCGGGACAAACGGATCACTCGGGACACTCGGGGCGCTCGGAGCACTCGGGACACTCGGAGCACTCGGGGCACTCGGAGCACTCGGATCACTCGGATCACTCAGAGCACTCGGGACACTCGGATCACTTGGGACATTCGGGACACTCGGAGCACTCGGGACACTCGGAGCACTCGGGACACTCGGGGCACTCGGATCACTCGGGACACTCGGATCACTCGGAGCACTCGGGACACTCGGGGCACTCGGAGCACTCGGGACACTCGGATCACTCGGAGCACTCGGGACACTCGGATCACTCGGAGCACTCGGGACACTCGGATCACTCGGGACACTCGGGACACTCGGATCACTCGGGACACTCGGGGCACTCGGAGCACTCGGGACACTCGGATCACTCGGGACACTCGGGACACTCGGAGCACTCGGGACACTCGGAGCACTCGGGACACTCGGATCACTCGGGACACTCGGATCACTCGGGACACTCGGATCACTCGGAGCACTCGGGACAGTCGGAGCACTCGGGCACTCGGGACACTCGGAGCACTCGGAGCACTCAGGACACTCGGAGCACTCGGAGC